>APFE031413057.1:98200-136749 GCA_000404065.3 Pinus taeda | reverse complement strand
ATAAAATTCCGTGAACTTTTCTCTACATGAAGTAACCTTTTCTCTGCATAAAATTCCGTGAACTTGAAAATAACTTTGTTGCACTATAATTTATCATCTGAGTGATTTGCCATCAAGGACAACACTTGTCTCATAATGCCAACAGATTGGGCGAGACTTTGGGATGATTTCGTCTACGAGGAGATCTGAGAAAGTAATCAACAAGGAGATCTGAGGAAGATATTTGAAGAAAAGAACATTGCTTTGGCAAGCAAGGGTAAGTAGAAGACCAAGAAAGGATCAAGCGAGGGGTCCTCTTGCAAGGGTGAGAAGAAGAGGGATCCAAGCAAGGTTAAATGCTTTGCATGCCATCAGCAGGGTCACTACACCAACCAGTGCCCAAATAAGAAGAAGCGGGTTGTTGCTACCAAAGAGGTGGACAAGTTTGTAGCACAATTCAAGAATGAGTTTTCGCTCATTGCATGTCTCTCGAGTCAGTTGCCACCAATGTGTGGTACAGTGACAGTGGGGCTTCTTGCCACATGACAAGAGTCAAAGAGTATTTCACCAATTTGAAGGAATCAAATTTCTACATAGAGCTTGGAGACGATGCCAATTACCATCCAATTGGTATTAGCACAGTCAAGTTTCAAAGGGAGTCTGACAAACCCTTGTTGGTGGAGGACGTGTTGTATGTTCCAGGTATGACAAAAAGCCTCATTTCAGTTGCTACTTTACGAGGACAAGGGTTACATTGTGACCTTTGAGGACGATAAAATGTATATTTGGCCCAAGATCTGCAAGATAGCGAAAGTAATCGAGGTCAAGAAGGGCAACTTGTGTCGATTGCAATTTGAGCTAGCGCGTGCACTGGTATGTTTTAGCAAAGGGCTAGGAGAATTATGGCACAGGAGAATGGCTCATTGTCATCATGGAGCACTTAATTTGCTCAAGGAGATAGTGACGGGGCCGCCAAAACTAGAGGTAGAGTAGAATGAGGTGTGCAAGGGTTGCGCACTAGGTAAATATGCCAAGACCAGTTTTTTGAGAATTCAATATTAACATTTGTAGTAGTTTCAAACTTGTAAGCATAACAAGCTATATTTTATAGTACTATGCACAACCCTTACACTTACTAATTAAAATCTTGAACAATTTAAAAATGGATTGAGTGACATTCCATTATTGACCACTAAACATGAGCTTTAGCTTTAGGAAACTTAACTGTAACTACTTTCAATTTGTAATAAGGTCTATGAATGATCTATCAAACAAAGTACTATCTGTATAGCAGTTTTTTCCTAATATTTCTTGTTAATGATGACTATTAAACACAAAAGAAATTCTCTTCTCAATACGTTTTGCAAACTTTTATAGTTGTGTTGGAAACTACTATAAAATGCTTTGGTTTCTTAAAGAGATTAAATTCATTTCAGATTAAAAAGGGGATTGAATGGGAATTTATTTAAACATTTAGTACCCAATCCAATTCACTACTATCTGATTATTTTCACAATGCTTGAGGTTGGGGTGGTGGAAGCACTAAACTTGAATGACTCCTTGAAACCAACGTATAATATGTAAAAGTTGAAATGATCCAAAAAATGACAAGGAACAAGAGCAATAACCATAAGGATTAGCCTTTTAAAATGTTCCATTTTCTGTTTTCTTCAGAAGGAGGTTGTTTCTTATAATTTTACCATTAAAAATACAATATCTAATCGGAAATCCAAATTGAAACCAATCAAACAAAGCCCATGTTTTGAGTTGCAACTTGTACAAAAAATTTAGAATCAATGCATTACAAAAGTAATGGATGGGAAAACTGATCATATTGTTTAATCATCAATGCCCATGATTATCAAAACTAAAGCTATATGCTTGAATTATCCCTGAAATATACCCAAAACATCCTTGAAATCTGCCCAGAAAATTATTGAAATTTGCCAAAAACATCCCCGAAATAATCCTGAACATCCCTAAAATCTGTCTAGAACGTCTTGGGGACAACCAGCAAGTCCCCAAGTCCCCGATGGAGTCCCCAACAGTTTGGGGACATTTCCTAAGGGTCCAAAAGTCCCCAAAACATAGGGACGCAAGGTACGTGGGCTTTTGTGGGGGGGCAAGTCCTCGTGCAACATAGGATTTTTGCAGAAGGAAGCGATCGATTATGACAAGGCCTTTGCTTCGATAGTCAAATGCTCATCCATCAGGGCTATCATTTTTATAACAGCACAAATGGGTTGGAGGATTCACCAGATGGACATAAAGGTTGCCTTCCTCAACAGTACTATTGAGGAAGAGATCTACATAGAGCAACCAGAGGGTTTTTAGCTGCATGGGAGGGATTCCCATGTAAGCAGGTTGAAGAAAGCACTATATGGGCTCAAGCAGGCTCCGGGAGCGTGGTATGCGTGCATTGGCAGTTATTTGCAAAACGTGGGTTTCACCAAGAGTGAGGCAGATCCGAATCTATATTACATTCAGGTGAAGGGTAAGCCTCTCATATTGGCGTTGCATGTTGATGAGTTGTTTCTCACAAGGTCTGAGGATCTCATAGCGCACTACAAGCGGGATCTTGCAAAAGAGTTCAAGATGAAGGATTTCGGGTTGATGCAGCGTTTTTTAGGGCTGGAGATGTGGCAGAGAGAGGGAGAGATTTTCCTTGGACAAGGGGAATATGCAGTTAAAATCTTGAGGCATTTCAGGATAAGGAACAACAAACCTGTGGCTACGCCACTTGTGACCAACTAGAAGAAGATCGATACTTCCATATCAAAGGCAGTGAACACACTCAGTCAGTTTATGGTAGAGCCTAAGCGAGTGCATTGGATAGCTACAAAGCATGTTCTAAGATATCTATGAGGCACAATTGAGTACGCGTTGAGGTACACTCAACAAGATGGAGTAAAGATGGAAGGGTACACGATACACCGATGAAGATTAGGCAAGCAATACAGCTGAATGGAAGAGCACTATTGGGTGTAGTTTCAATTTGGGATCGAGAGAAATCTCTTGGTACAACAGGAAACAGATGTCAAATGCATTGAATTCTGCAAAGGTCGAGTACGTTGTTGCCAGCATGGCGACATGCGAGACTATTTGGCTTCGAAAACTTCTTATTGGGCTTTTTGATCAAGAGTTATCTGACTATCATTCACTGTGATAATCAGAGTTGCATTAAACTCTCTAAGAATCCATTATTCCATGACAAGTTGAAGCATATTGAGATAAAGTACCACTTCATCAGACACTGTGTAGAAGGGGGCAATAAAGTTGCAGTACATTCCCACAGGAAGTAGGAGACATCTTGACGATAGCCTTAATAAAGGGCAAATTTGTATTCTTCAAGGATAAGTTGGGTGTTGTGCAAAACACCTTTCTTGCTAAGAGGGAGTGTTGAGATTGTAGCTTGGAAGGTGATTCTGCATGGATCAAGTGCCATGACATGCAGCGAGTCACCATAATCATCTCCTACTACAATTTATTAATGAATTTATTAAGTCGGGACTTTAGACCAAAAATTAATTTAATCGTTGGATACCTTTTATATAAGGGAAAATAAGTCAACGACAGATTAAGTCATCGACGTTGATCTCAGCAAAGTAAGATCTAATCTCAACCATTGAGATTATGAATTTCACATGAGATTAGGGTTCGATCTTTTTAATAGGAGGTTTGAGCCAAAGGAGATGCACATTCGATTTGGCATGAGTTGGGATTCAGTGGAGCGCATTATTTGGTAGCGAGAGCAAGAAAAAGATAGATCAAGCTAGCTAGAGAGAGATCAACAGAGAGGCCTAGTTTTCTCTTTGGCCAAGAGGCCGAGTTTCTTTGTAGGCAGAAGTTTTTTTTCTGTTGGGCCACGTGTGTGGGTCATACAAGAGTAGAGTGAGAGAAAGAAGGTTGAGATCTTTTGTTGGGTATTGTCGAAGCAAATTCTTGTGTAACAGTTGTAAGAAAATATTTCTCCTAAAGTTGAATAAGAAGCCCAACGTTTGTGGGTTTTCCCCACATTGGGATATGCAGGGTATCTCTGTGTTATTTTCTATTGCATGTAATTGCATGTGATTGGTTTCAAGTATTTTTGCTTTTGTTGTTTATTTGGTTAAAAATCCAGAATATTTCTTGTTACAAATCAAATTAGAAAGCTTTATTTATTTTAGATCTGTGATTATTTGTTGAGACAGCAAATTTGTGACTAGGTTTAAAGAAATGAACATGGTTAGAAGGTTTATTGCAAACCTGTTCTTAACACTCAAATTATGTCCCCTTTGACGGTCGAATTTCAAGACCGAAGTTCTAGTACAAAGAAGGCCAAACTCAACCCTATTTTGAGGTCTAAATCCTAGTGCATTTGAAGGCGAGTTTAAGGTCTGCTTGAAGATCTAACAGTCCTTTGTTGAGGAGGCCAAACCCTATGGATGAGGCGGAGTTCTAGAGGCCAAGTTCAAGAATCAATTATTGAGGGAAGTTTTGTTGCTAAGAAGGTCGTGTTTAGGAAGTCGAGTGCCTGCATGAAGGACAAAGGAGCAGCTTCCAAAAGGTCGGACTTTCTTTGACTAATATTGAATCTTGTACAAGCTTTGGTGTTGATAAATCAAGGAGTTGGTGCTTCCTTTCAATTGGTGTTGATAAACTAGGGAGTTGGCACTAATAAATTTGAATGTACTCTTTATATATATTAAGAAAATCATTTTGTGGTTTCCACATAAAAATCCATGTGTCATGTCTATTTATGTGATTCACTTTATACCTATGGATGCATTTACAAGTTTTTGAAGTTAAAAATTGTTCATACTAATTCACTCCCACCCATCCCCCCCACTCTCATCATTGTTGAATATTCCAACTAGAAGGTAGATCTCAGTGAGCCATGGGCGCTTGGTCCAAAGGCTATGTGTGGGGTTAATTTCCCATAAGTTCCATGGTCTATTCCTAGGGGCTCTATGCACACCTATGAGAATACTCCAAGTGCAATTTCTCCATTGGCCACTTCTGGATCTGGAAAAAAAAAAGGTAGATCTCAATGAGACTCATGGACAAGCAAGCATAATACACCAAACATGGCCTACCGTTGTTTGATGGACAAAATTATGCCTTTTGGAACACAACGATGAGATTGTTCTTACAAGCACAAGGAATTGATTTTTGGCAAGATGTTCTAAATGAATACAAGGTACCAACCTCTACTCCAACAGATCTGATTGGAAGAAGACTCTATGAAAGTAATTCAAAGACCATGTATGGCATTCTAGGATGGCTGACGAGATCAAAATTCATCAATTTTATGCATTGTGAATCAGTGGAAATTTGGGACAAGCTCAAAGGGGCAAGCTTCAAACTTATAGAGGACAGTTTGAACACCTGAAGATGAAGGCAGATGAAGACATTGCAGCTTACTTTCTCCAGGTTGATGAGGTCACGAATACTATGAGAGGACTAGGAGAGAAAATCGTAGTTGCAGTCATCGTTCAAATGAAACTAAGATCTCTCCCATTACGATTTGATTCTAAAATCTCAGCTTCAGAAGAAAGACAAGATCTAGCTATGTTGAGTATGGATGAGCTACATGGAATTCTTACAGCATATGGAATGTGGACAGAACAGGAAAATCCATCCAAAAGGGAAGCAACTTTCAAGGTCTCCAAGAAGACAAGGAAGAACAAGCAAAATTCAAAAAGAAGCTCTAGTTGTAGTGATCATTCAGATGATGAAGAAGAAGCCAACTTTGTGAGAAAGTTGAAAAGAGGGAACTAGCAAATATAAAGGTAAGCTTCCTTTAAAATGTTTTGGATGCAGTAGAATTGGTTATTATGCTTCTAAATGTCCTTTTGCAAAGACGTCAAATAGTGATGATGAAGAAAGTTAGAAAAAAAAGAAATATCATAAAGGAAACCAAGGAACGAACAAGGGAAAAATCTTCAAGAATAAAAGTCTTTATTCAAGAGAAGGCAGTAGCTCATCTGATGAAGAAGATGATAGTGACCATGATTCTAATAGAGTGTTCTTCATGGCATTAGATTCTTAGAATGAAACTCCTGAAAACTACAAAGTAACCATGAAGAAGAAGAAGGAGAAGTGGATCTTGAGGAAGAATTGAATACTGCTTTGAGTGATCTTAGTAGAACAAGGAAGAAAAATCTCATACTCAAGGAAGAGGTAAAGAAACTAAACGAATGTTTACAAAGTACCAACAAGAACTCTGAAGAAACCAAGAAGACTATCATAAATTTGAAAGTGCAGTTAGAATAAGCCAAAGTGATTGAAGGAACACCCAAGAGATAGTTGGAAGAGAATGAGAGAATAACCGGGAATCTAGAAGTTGAGATAGTCTCCTTGAGGAAGGAACTACAAAAGAAGGATACCAAATAGAACTTTAACAATATTACCAAAATACTGGATGAAATCATCAACAACCAGAAACCATTCAATGACAAGTCTGGACTAGGATATAAACAAAATAATACCGCTAAAGGTTCAAGCTTTGTGACGACAGGAAATGAAGCAAAGCAAGGAAGCTACGTTGATGCACTCAAGGGTCTTATCAAGAAGGAAGAATGCAAGCCACTAAAGGAGGACGTATAGCAACCAGCAATAAAGATTCAAGAAGAAGATCATGGCTTCAGAGGGACAACATCATCAAGAAGACCACCTACACTCAGGTACCAGAATATTTTTCTTGGAGTATGTTATTCTTGTAATAATTTTGGGCATCATGTTATAAATTGTAGAACCTATGCAAGAGATAGAAATACAAAAAATAGTTATGAAAATCCTAAGTACTATGAAGGCAGTTATGGTAGAAAATCTCGTGAGTTTTTCAAAAAAATTATAAAAAATTTGGCGCTCTTAGTTATGAAACTGAATGTTACAAATGCAACAATTTTGGACACATAGCCAAAAATTGTAGAAGAAATTTGATAGTTTCTTCAAGGGAAACAAGGCAGGTTCCTGTCCATCATATGGGGGAACAACTAAGAACTTGGAAAAAGAAGCAAGAAGATTTGAAGGTTGAGGAATCTGAACGTTCCCTACAAGCCCAAAGTAAAAGAAGTCAATGGTATATTGGTAGTGGATGCTCAAAGCAGATGACTAGAGACAAAAAAAAATATGTAACATTGAAGAAAGAAAAAAAGGATTTGTCACTTTTGGGAATGATAACTCGTCCAAAATTATAGGGAAAGGCATAGTTTACTATGGAAGCAAAGATACGGTGGCAGAAAATGTTTTACTTGTTGAATATATGAAGTATAATTTGCTAAGTGTTAGCCAAATGTGTGATCAGGGACACACACTTCTATTTAATTCAAAAAAATGTGAAAAAAAGGAAATAAGGATCAGGGAAATTCATTCCAACAGCAATAAGATCTCCAAACAACATATACATCCTGAATGAGATTGGAAAGGAAAGATGTTGCCTACGCAAGGAAGAGGAAATTTGGCTTTGGCATAGGAGATTGGGGAATATACACTTTGACAATCTTGTCAAGATCAACAAGAAGGTAGTTATAAGGGATATGTTTGAAATTACAAAGCCTTCAAATACTATATGCAAGTATTGTTGGCATGGAAAACAAACAAAAGTTGAGTTCAAAACTAAGGAACCTTCCACAACAAAACCACTAGAACTTGTACATACTAATTTATGTGAGCCAACAAGAACAAAAGGACTAGATGGTGAACAATACTTCATGTTTCCCTACACGAGGATTACCTGGATTTGCTTTCTTAAAATCAAGTCATAAGCTTTTGAAATTTTCAGCATATTCAAGGAACTTGCTGAAAATGAAGCCGATTTGAAAATCAAATGCTTGAGATCAGATAATGGAGTAGAATTTACTTCAAATGAATTCAACAACTATTGTGCAAAACATGGAATAAGAAGACATGTCTCATGAGCTAGAACTCCTCGGCAAAATGGAGTGGTTGAAAGAAAGAGCAGAATTGTGGAAGAGATAGCTAGAACTTTTTTGCATAAATCCAAACTAGGTAATATCTTTTGGGTACAAGCAGTACATACAATTGTTCACATTTTGAACAAAAGATTGCTCAAAAGCAACAATGACAAAACTCCCTATAAACTGTGGAAGGGAAGACCATCAAGTGTCAAGCATTTCAGAATTGACAAGAAGTTAGGAAAGTTTGACTCCCGGACAGATGAAGGCATACTTGTTGGGTACTCATCTAAAAGCAAAGCATACAAATGCTAAATCTTAGACTCAAGAAGATAGTAGAAAGCATCAATGTAAAAATTGATGAAACAAAATTGCTAAAGACCAAGAAGGAAAGAAAAAATTCACACATCTTTGAATGACGGGAAGAGGAAGAAAAAGAAGAAGTGAAATGCCAAGAAGAGAAGCAGCCAAAGGCAGAACAAGAAGAAGAAGATAATCAACAAGATTTGCAGACACCTCCCAAGACACCTAAATGTTGGCATCAGAAAAATCATCCACCAAAACAAATCACTGGGGAGAAAAGTGCAGGAAGAGAAACCAAAAGAAGAAAACAAGCACAAACACAGAAGCAAGGGCATCTATCACTATTGTCCACAACTGAACCAAGTAACTTTGAGGAAGCTAGAAATGATGAACATTGGATCAAGGCCATGGAAGAAGAACTAAATCAAATAGAGAAGAATGAGACATGGGAAATCGTTCCGAGACCCAAGAACAAAAATGTGATTGTTACAAAATGGGTCTTCATAAACAAACTAAATAAAGATGGAAAGGTGACCAAAACCAAAGCAAGGCTAGTATGCAAAGGATATGCCCAAGTTGAAGGAATAGACTTTGAAGAAACTTTTGCTCCAATATCCAGAATGGAAGCAATCAAAATGCTCTTGGCCTATGCATGCTCCAAAAGAATCAAAGTGTATCAGATGGATGTAAAATTAGCCTTTCTTAATGGGGCGCTAGAACAATAAGTCTACATAGAACAACTAGAAAGATTCCTATTATCAAAAGATGAAGATTATGTTTGTAGATTGAAGAAAGCCTTGTATGAACTAAAGCGAGCTCCTAGAGCTTGGTACTCAAGATTGGACAGGTATTTGCAGCAACAAAGATTCAAAAAGGGAAATGCAAACAGTAATCTCTACATAAAGGAAGATCAAGACAATATGATCATCATTGAAGTATATGTTGATGACATCATCTTTGGAAGTAATGATGATAGATTAAGTCAGAACTTTGCTAAAGATATGCAAAATGAATTTCAAATGTCTTTGCTTGGGGAGTTGACTTTCCTTTGTGACTCCAGATATCTTAAGCTAGATGGAGGCATTTTCATTTCTCAAACCAAGTACATCAAAGAAATTTTGAAGAATTTCAACATGGAAGACTGCAAACCTGTGAGCACCCTATGGTCATTGGATGCAAGTTGAGCAAAGAAGATCGATCCAAGGAAGTGGATCAAAGACTCTATAGATCAACGATTGGTAGCATACTTTATGTAAAAGCTTCAAGACCAGATGTAATGCAAGTAATTGTATAGGTTGCAAGATTTCAAGCAGCGCCGAAGGAAACTCATGTTCTAGTAGTGAAAAAGATCTTTGGATATCTCAAAGGAACAACAAACTTTGCGATGTGGTATCCGAAAGGAAAGGAATTGACATTGTTAGCTTACAAAGATGTAGATTGGGCAGGAAGTATAGATGACATAAGAAGTACAAGTGGAGCATCCTTCTACTAGGGAGATAGCTTAGTATCTTGGTTGAGCAAGAAGCAATCTCCAATATCCTTGTCTACAGCAGAAGCAGAATATATTGTAGCAGCAACATGTTGTACTCAGGTCCTCTAGATGAAGCAAACATTGTAAGAGATAACAAGTAAAACATGAAAATCCTATTCTGATACTTTGTGACAAAACCAGTGCAATAAACATCTCCAAGAATCCAGTGATGCATTCCAAGACTAAGCATATTCCTATCAAGTTTCACTTTCTAAGGAAGCACGTTACACAAAAGAATATCAAGCTAGAGTATGTTGGGACGAAGGAACAGATTGCAGACATCTTCACCAAACCAATTCCCAAAGAGACATTTGAGTATCTTCGAAAGAAATTGGCAATAATTTCTACTCCAATTTAATTTGCACAATCTTTAGCAAAGAAAGGCAAGGGAGAGACAGTGTTTGGGGGAGTTGCCCTTTGACATTGATGTCTAGGTTAGAACCTTAAAATCAATGATGCTACCAAACCAAGAATCTCAACCATAAACTACTTTGCACAGCGGAAATATAAAGCAGTAAATCACATATGCACAATATACACAGTTTTAAACCAAAATTGTACAATAATGTACAATCACCAACCTTCGTTATAATAAACCAATTCTGAATAATACAACAATCTATGTATACAAGATACAATGACAAACGTCGTTGCAACTTCTATGTCGTATCGTGTCATGTCGGTCCTTCGCTTCTTTACTGCTCACTAATAGACTAATAGTGCCTTAGTCCATCAAGGCATCTACACTTCGAGACTCCAAGAGGGTTGCCTCCTATTACTGATGCAAGTCCTGTCTGCTATAATGAATGTGGGCCCATCAAACTGCTCTCTAGGTAGGCCTAATTCCCAAGCTCCAATCTTACAATCTAACAGTCACTTTCGTCCATCAAAGTGTTGCACATAAGGTTGCAACACTTCACCCAATCTCGCACCAACAAAGTCCTTCTTGTCTACTGCTCTAGGGCTACTTTGGGTGGCCAACTCGCTGCCCTCCAACCAGCTCTATGACACCCAATCCACTATTCTACACCTAGTATGACACTTCACTACCTCGGAATGTCATACACATGGCATCAACAGGCTGCACAAACATTTGATCCAATCTAGTCAACAGCGTGACCCAATACCCCTCCACAAATACCATTGTTTCACCATGTTGCACTGCATCACTGGTTAGGGCATCACCCTACAACCCTTATCCTCCATGCAAATCAGCAAAACAACCCTCTAAAGACTACGGTTCTCCAAGGGAATAACCCTCCACTCCTATGCTACTCCTTTCGACTTTGTTTAACCCCAAACGCAGCACCAAGAAGCAGCCTAATTGTTGGCTATGGCCTGCGGCCTAGCACAACAGCTGCTATAGCTTTCAGCCTCCCTCCAAGCCTTCACCACACTGCCCTAAAACAACATCACTATGTCCTTAAGCTCTGTGGCCATACAACCCTTCAATCCAACCCTTAAACAACACTTGTGAAGGCCTAAAACAGATCTGATGTACCTACAACAACTCGGCTTCTCCTCCAGAAATGCCACGCTACTCCTCAACCTCCACACCTGTTGTTCCTCAACCTAATCTACCCTGTTGTTCCTTGGCCTAATCTGCCCAGCAATACACACTTGGAACAACCCTTAACTTGCCCTCAAACAGCCCTTTCTCACCATGTTGTCACCTACAGAACACAAAGAATATCACGTTGCCTTCTAGACCTCCTCATGTTGTCCCTTTGACTCTTCTAGTTGCAGCTTCTTCTCCACGCAAATTTCAGAGCTATCCTTGGGGATGTATTGCCACAAATGGATGCCTCAAATAGCCTAAAATCTACTTAATTTATAGACTTTAAGGCTCAACGAATTTGCTTGAAGTGACACAACTATTGGCTCTCTTTTATACCAAGCCTACATGACTTGGTAACCAATAATTACCTTGTCAACTTCAAAACTTCATTTCTCTCTAACGACAACTCAGATTCGAAGGATTCTCGATGTGTTGGAATCGTATCGCCGAGCACTATCATCCTCATCCATCACATGTCGTACCTCCATCATGGTTTTGGCCCAAATCACGATGGGTGCAAAACCCCACACTTGGGTTCTAGGCCCACAAGCTACACTTGTGGTGCTTTGCCCTCCCAACCCTGAACCCTAGGGCTTGGAGTACCTCCCAAGCTACACAAATCAACAAAAGGGGGAGAGAAAAATCAAGAACCATGAAGACAAGGGGAGCATGATCACAAGGGGAGTACGATGGTTTCCATCAATAACAAAGGGGGAGATTGTTGAAAGAATTTGTCATTAATGTCAAAGGTTGTTCAAATGAAGGAGAAAGTTACATAATCAAATAGCATATTTCGAAATATTGTTTTTGGATTTTTGATGCCCCATTTGGGTATCGAACCTTTAAATGCATTTTTACTCCATTTACTTAGCTTGAACGGAAGCATAACATATATGGTTCGAAAGCTTATTCTGAGACCTTTCCAACAGTATATGGCACTCCCGCTAACTTCTCACAATTGAGGAGAAATGATTTTTTGAATATTCACTAAACATTTTTCCAATTGCAAAAGCCAGTGAGCCAGTGGACAAGTTGGCCCAATCTAGATCTCAAATGCACTATAAATAGGCGCAAGAAGGAGCACTTCAAGTTATTCATTAAAGCAAATTCAGATTTCTTCAAACAAGCAAAGAAAATAAGGGGTTCTGCGGTTCATACCTCATGAACCATAAGTGAAGATGAGCTGATTTGGAGAGGCTTTCTAAGGAAGGAATTTTGGCACATTTTTGAAGGGTTTTTGGCTTATTTTGGAAAGCTTTTTTGGCTTGTGTTGGAAGGATTTTTGGCACACTTTTTGAAGCTTTTTGCTCCTGGTTAGAAGACTATTGCAGACCTATTCTTAAAGGTCAAATTCGTCCCCTTTGGAGGCCAAATTTCAAGACCGAAGTTCTAATACAAAGAAGGTCGAACTCAAGCCTGTTTTGAGGGCTAAATCTTGGTGTGTTTGAAGGCAAGCGTCAAGTCTATTTGAAGATTTAACATTGTACTCTGTTGAGGAGGTCGAACCTGTTGAAATATGTAACTAGGCTCGGTCTTCATAATGACATATATAATCATGATTTTATGTATTTGATGTAATGAGAAAAATAAATTTATTATTGTTGATCTTGAGGCATGGGTTTCAAGCTCAAGAAAATTTATTTTTAGGTCAAGCACCCATTGTGAGCTTCTAGGGCTTGCCATTGAGTCTACAAGTCATTAACGTCATTGTCATGTATGAAAGACCCATTTGGGGCATGTTACATATTGTAAAGAAATTTATTCGAGTCAATGTTAAGAGTTAAAAGACCCTCCAAGACCTCATCACAAGTGCTACAACAAGTCGGCCTTCAAAAGGAGCAATCGGCCTATCTAGAAGGGCATGGCCTAGGAATGATGACAAGTCAGCCTAATAGCATGGGAGAGGAGCCTATACATAGGAAGACTCAGCCTCACTCAAGAGATCATCCATCAAGCATCCACGACAAAGAGAGAAGTGCAAATAGCAAAGGAAGAAAGCCTCTTAAACATCAAAGAGAAGGAGGAGAAGATCAAAGTCTTCTAGCATTGTTTTTAGGTCATTCATCTCACATGTGTGATTGCATTTAGGGTTTATGTAGTTATCGTATTGCAAACCTTGAAGGAGCCAAGATATAGCCCGATGAAGAAGTGTATTTGCTAGCCGAATTCACAAGCCTCACAGATTTGCCCCAATCAGCTCACGCATGTGGGATCTCTGTAATTGCAGGCCTGTAATAAGAGGCCGATATTGAAGAGAAGTCGAAAACAGTAGTGTAGCAGTCAGTTTGACCAGCGTTGACTTAGAAGGAAGAAAAGCTTTTCAAGGGAAGAATTGTGACTTGGTCATAGAGAGTTTCTTTGTCAAGGGTCTCGGTCTTGGAATTTGTCAATTGAAGATTCTATAAGAAGAAGAATTCTTGTGGGTTTTCCTCTCAATATTGGAGAGGTTTTGGCCCTCGCTGATCGCCTACATCTTGTGTCCTTTGTCTTATTGTTCTTTGTCATTTGGTAGTTGTTTGATGAAGAAAACACTAATAATAAACTAAAGAAGAAGAAGTTAATAAAGTGAAGTCAAATTACATCACAAACAGTTATCAAGCAAGAGAAATCATCATATGTTGTTGCCCCTAGATTTCTCAACATGGTATCAGAGGTAAGGTGACAAGTCAAGCAAGGGCAACTTAAAGAAGGACACTCAAGGGCTAAAACACTAGAATATCATCAAGAGCATCAATCATCAAGAAGGACCTCTCGTCTCAAAGGCATCACAAGGACAAGGACTACATCATCATATTGAAAAAGGAAATTACTAAAGAAGACCTCAAAAACCCTAGTTCATTCAAAGGACTCTACACTTGAAGCATTATTGGAAAATCGCTCAACCATCAAATCGAAAAGGAGGAGACTTCAATGACCCTATCTCTACTCAAGGATAGGACTACAAATTGAAGCATCTTAAAGCCTCTACATCAAAGAAAAGCAAGGAAAAATCATTGTCAAGGATTCAAGGTGATCTCCCTCTCCTTGAGTCACGATCACTTTTGAAGGAAGACATCCTCATCAAAGAAGTCATCTTCCACTATCAGTATCATCATCAAACAAGAAGGCGACAGGTTGAAGATATTGTCATCAAGGAGTATCTTAACAAGTATCTTTTTGTCCACATCTGAATCTATCAAAATGTCTTTTTGCAAGGAAAGCAACAAGTTGGTTGGGTCATCAAACTTTCTTGCATGGAAGAAGAGGAAAGATTTGATCATCTTAGAAAATGAAGTTGTGGAACATGTTATGGGATCAATCACTAAACCTCCAAAGGAAGAAGCTCAAGCTATTGCAAAGTACAGGAAAGGGGAAGTAACGGCTCAAAAGAATCCCATAGAATCCATTAAAGATCCCCTCATATCCTATATATCAAAGTTGAAGACATCAAAAGAAATATATGACAAACTTATAGAATTGTTCTCTGTAGGTACTGCAGGAGAAGTAATCTCATTAAAACAATAACTCTACAAGATGGAGATATCAAAAGAAGAAATAGCCTCATACTTGTAGAAATTAATGTGTAAATTCTAAACTACTCAAGGAATTTACTAAATCACAAGACTAGAAGCTACTCTACTGATTTGCGAAAGCAAATTCACGATCGAGAACACAAATCATTGACATGCATCAAGATTTAACACACGTACACAGAAACTTATCAAGGGAAAAGCAACTACTCAAAACCCCTTACTATCTGTATTGCATTAATCAAAGAACCTGGATGAATACAATATGCTATGCTCAAGCTTGAGCTCAACCTGCGGTTATATCTTCTATCATTTGCCTAACTGACTTACCTTGGCCAATACTTAGCTAAAATTTTGAGCCTCCAAGCCCCTATTTCCCTGTGTTGTTCCTCAAGGAATTAGCACTTATTATTTAGGAAAATACTCAATCTGGATTACGCAATTCCTATAGGTCCTTCTCTAACTGCATGCATGACATGTACAACTTGGAATAGTTTACAACTGTACATATTTCTCCTAATTTAATCAAGGAAAAATTAAATTAGGAATTTCTTAGTGCATTTTCAACACTCCCTCTCAGCAAGAAAGGGATTATCAAATACCCCAATCCTACTTCTATGGAACTTGAATTTGCCTCTTAACAAAGCCTTTGTCAAAATATTTGCATCTTGTTCCTCTGCTAGAATGTACTGCAACAACATAATCTGCCTCTGCACACAATCTCATAGATGGTGATACCGGATGTCGATATGCTTGGATTGATCATGAAATACCAGATTCTCAAAGAGTTTGATACGACTTTGATTGTCACAGTAAATCGCTGTAGGATCCATCTTCTGACCAAAGAACCCAACAAGAATCTTTCTCATCCAGATAGCCTCACATGTTGTTTGACTTGCAGCCATGTACTCTACTTCCGCTGAGTTGACTGCCACACATCTTTGCTTCTTGTTGTGCCAAGAAATTGTTGTTGACCCAACACTAAAAATTCCTCGTGAAGTGCTCTTCCTGTCTGATGGACTCCCCGCCCAATCTGCATCTATGAAGCCTTGCAGTTTCACTCCCTCTGTCCATCTGTACCAAAGACCAAACTAAGTAGTGCCTCTGAGGTATCTCAACACATGCTTTGTTGCCTTCCAATACGGTTTGGTTGGCTTAACCATGGCTTGACTAAGCTAGTTGACTGCATAACACATGTTTGGTCATGTGTTCACCAAATACATAAGTGAACCCACAAGCTGCTTGAAAATGGAAGCCTCCATTTCCTCACCTAAAGTGGCGTCCTCTTTCCTCCAGTTACCTGCTAGAGGAGTGTCCATGGGTTTGCTACTCTCCATGCGGAACTTCTTCAATATCTCGTTGGCTTACTTGCTTTGAGAGACAAAGTGTTCCCCATCTCCTTGCCATACTTCCAAACCAAGGAAATAATGCAGGAGTCCCATGTCCTTCATCCCAAACTCTCTTGCAAGGTCCTCCTTGC
This sequence comes from Pinus taeda, assembly GCA_000404065.3. Taxonomy (NCBI): domain Eukaryota; kingdom Viridiplantae; phylum Streptophyta; class Pinopsida; order Pinales; family Pinaceae; genus Pinus; species Pinus taeda. Next base: position 120,491 of record APFE031413057.1, on the reverse strand, counting down.
AAGATTTGATCAGCTGCTCATCACCAGTAAGGATCAAATCATCGACATATAACACAATAATCAATAATTTACCTTCTAACAAAATGTGATAAAGGTTTGCATCTGCTTCACTTTTGGTGAAGCCCAAACCAGTGAGATAACTATTGATCCTAGTATACCAAGCACAGGGTGCTTGGTTAAGTCCATACAATGCTCACTTGAGTCTGCACACATGATACTCTCTGTTAAAGGTCTCAAACCCCTCTACCTGGTCAATATACACCTCCTCCTTAATAACTCCATTAAAGAATGTTGTATTCACATCCATCTGGTGGATCTTCCACCCCATCTGCGCTAATAGTGCTAGAATTGACCTGATGGATGAGCACCTTGCTACTGGAACAAAGGTCTCCTCATAGTCAGTTCCCTCCACTTGAGAGAACCCCTTGGCCACCAATGTGGCCTAGTGTTTCTCTATGCTCCCATCTGTTGCATGCTTTACCTTGTAAAGCCATCTCGAACCAACTAGTGATTTGTTTGTTGGTCTTGGGACCACAACCCAAACATTGTTTCTGACAATGGAATCATATTCCTCTACCATAGCATCAGCCCATACCGGTTTCTCTACAGCTTCCACGAATGAGGATGGCTTTGTCTCTACAAGCTCACTCATCAGAGCCATGTAGCTGTGAAAATTTCTCACCCGGAATCACTACTGCAGCGACTGATGATGTTACTCCTATTTGTTAAATTCCTTTAAACAAATTACTTGCAGTTTCCTACAGCAAATATCGTAATACATACATTGCAGCCTTCACTTAATTAAATATTATGCGGAAACAAGACACTGAGCAAGAAAGAAAATACAACACAATAAACACCGTTATTTTTGGACAAAAGTCTCCGAAAAAAACCCAATGTGAGAAAACCAGTGCAGCAGTTCTAAGGGTTTATTATTATTAAGCAGTAGCAAATTCTAAATACCTCTCAGGTTATTCAGTTACAGAGAGAGAAATACTGGCAAAAAGATTTGTGAGATTACCTCACATAATCACTGAGAAAATCCCGGCTAATCTGGATACTGAATGAAATGCCTCTAGCAGGCCCTACGCTACTCTGCGCAGTCCTCATGCAGTCTCTGTGTCAACCTCTCTCAGCTCTGCGTCACCCAGTTTGTTGATCAATTTGTTGCCTGGAGTCTTTGCTCTCAACCTCCCGGTCTCACACCCCAGCTCCCGACTTCTGAAACTCACTCTCCTCAGCAAAATCTCAAACTCTCTCTCACCCTTTGCGCTGCCTCTGCACTGCCCTGCATTAGCCTCTGCGTCTGGGCTACTAGATCACTCTCTGCCTCTCTCTGCTGATGATTCTCTGGCTGAGAAAATCTCTCTCTCTCCGGATGTTATCCCTGCCCCTCAACTGCAAGAAATCTCCTTGATCAGAATTTCCTCCTGAAAACTTTTCACTTTAGAAATTCGATCTCTTAATCTCTCGGTGTGTTTTTCCAAGTGACCCTCAAGCCTCTTCTTATATCTTTTTGTTGGACAACCAACGGCCTAGATTAACTATTAATCAAAGGCTCGGATCATTTTAGCTTGATCTTCATCTTCTTCTAGAAGTTACACCCACAATTAGATTAATACCCATTAATATTTTTAATTTCCTAAGTTTAGACTTAGGGTCCCATTAAAAAATATTAATTATTTTAATAAAATCGTCCCTGGGTGGAATTTCCCAAAACACTTTTTGGGTTCTTTGGAATGCATATACCCAAGCCTCCTTGCAAAATTTGAGGCTTAGATCGCATCTGATGCTACCCCAAATCAACACTCCCTCTTAGCAAGGAATGTGCTCTAGCAATATATTGTTGTTGCATACTGCTCTGACTCTGAAGCATCGTCCTCTGCGTTGCTAATGTTTGACATGTTGTCCACCAACTATTGTTATGTTGCCGTAACTGTACTATTGTTAACACTGCCATTGTCAAAACTGCATCCATACTATAGCTCCCTCTCAAGTGTTGCATCTGTGTTTTTGCTAGCACTGCCACTGCTAATTGCTACTACACTGCAAACTGTTGTTGCTACTCTATCAGCAATGGAAAAACATCCAAAATTATTGAACTAACTGTGTTCAGTATGATACCACGTGAATGTTGAAGCCTGATTGCTGCGAGTCTCTACACTGACCCTCTGAATATATTGCGTTGTTGTTGACCTCTGCTCAGTGCCATCTACACTGCTGCCAACTATGCTTTGCGTTGTTCAGTCTCTGGCACTCTTAGCCACTACAATTGTCTCTCCGACACTCCTCGGCACCATCCAACACTAGTCCATCCTGCTACTATTGATCTGGGCTTCGTAGCAAGGTATTGATCTGTGAGGTGGACTCCTCAAGTATCACACCCCATCTGTAGCTCTTTCGAACTACAGCGCCAAATCAACCCACCTCCCTCCTGGAGGTATCTCAGTTGTCATGGTGAACTCCTCCTCTTCGATCTTCGCGGGGGCAGTCTTCAAATCACGTTTCTCACCCTTGTCCTTCTTCTTGAGAGGACACTGAGTAGTGTAGTAACCCATCTCACCACCTCTGAAACACTTGATCTTCGAGACATCCTTCTTATGTCTTCGCTGCTCCTGCTATCCCTTCGACACAAGGGTTGCATTATCCTCCTCCTTGTGCTTCAACCCACTGTTGTTGCTGCTTCCGGCAAGTTTGACCTTAACCAAGTCTCTCCTCAGCTCCTCTTGTTTTAGAGCTGCCCACATCTCATCCCAATTCGTCAATGTTGCTCTGCCCAGGATACTCTAGACAAAGACTTGCCACTCATCTGAGACAGAATTGAGGGCCAATCTAACTAACTTTGAATCCTGAGGTGTATGCCCCGCAGCAAACAACTCATCACGAGTTTCCTTCAGCTTTGTGAGGGATGGATCCACACGCTCTCCCTTCTGCATCTGAGCAGATCTCAGTATCTGCTCTAAGTACATCTTTTGTTGCTCAGAAGATCCTTGATATAACGTGGCCAAGGCATCCCACATCTCCTTAGCAGTCCCTCTGCTAGCAACATGACACACCACGTGATCCTTGACTCCATCTAGGATCACCCTCTTGGCCTTCGCCATCTCTGCCTTGTACTTCTTCAACGGATCTGGATCTGTTGGTTCAACCACCATGACATCGACGTATGTCTTGAGGGCATGCTCATCTAGAAGGAATGACATTCTAACCTTCCAAATGACGTAGTTGGATGCTCTGTCCAACCTGCCTAATCCCTCAAGCCACTGGTTTGCCATATCTATCAAAAATAGAAAGTCGAATGACCTCCTCTCTCCTTCGTGTTGTTGCTTGGCTAGCTTACGCACTCCCTACTGGAGCTAGTAAAATTGTTGCCCCTTGCTGCTGCTCAGCTCTAGAGAATTCGAATACCTTGGCTAGGAATCCTCTAAGGAAGAAATTCTCTCAGTCGTGCTTCTTCTCTTTCTTCTAACGATCTTCTGCCCAGCAAACTACCTGTAGAAAAATCTAGGTCCCACCAACTCTCCTCATGCTAAGCTTCAAGAATGCTCCCTCTGCCTAGGCAAAAATTCAAACTGGAAGTCCTTCTCTCCATCGACTCACTCAGAGAGAGACTGCCTCGAAAATCTACCCTCCCAACTTGGACTGTGCAAACCCTTTGGGGTTTTGAATTGCTGCCTCCTGCAGCTTTTTCGAACTCCCTCTTCTGCTTAGCGCTGGATCTACCAGCTCTGCTCTTCTTGCTTCACCTGCAGCTCTAATACCATGTGAAAATTCCTCAATCGGAATCCCTACTCAACAATTGATGATATTACTCCTATTTGTTAAATTCTTTTAAACAAATCACTTGCAGTTTCCTATGGCAAATATCGTAATACATACACTACAACCTTCACTTAATTAAATATTATGAGGAAACAAGAGATTGAGCAAGAAAGAAAATGCAACACAATAACCACCGTTATTTTTGGACAGAAGTCCCCAGAAAAACCCAATGTGAGAAAACTGGTGCAGTGGTTCAAAGGGTTTATTATTATTAAGCGGTAGCAAATTCTGAATACCTCTCAAGTTATTCAGTTACAGAGAGAGAAATACTGGCAAAACGATTTGTGAGATTACCTCACACAATCATTGAGAAAATCCCGGTTGATCTAGATACTGAATGAAGTACCTCTGGCAGGCCCTACGCTACTCTGCGCAGTCTCTGTGTCAAACTCTCTAGGCTCTACATCACCCAATTCGTTGACCGATTTGCTGCCCGGAGTCTCTGCTCTCAACCTCCCGGTCTCACGCCCCAACTCTCGGCTTCTAAAACTAACTCTCCTCAGCAAAATCTCAGACTCTCTCTCACCCTCTACGAGACCCTTCGTGGCCCTGCATCAGCCTCTACGTCTGGGCTACTAAATCACTCGCTGCCTCTCTCTACTGATGATTCTCCAGCTGAGAAAATCTCTCTCTCCCGATGTTATCCCTGCCCCTCAATTGCAAGAAATCTTATCGATCAGAATTTCCTCTTGAGAACTCACTTTAGAAATTCGATCTCTTGATCTCTTGATGTGTTTTTCCAAGTGACCCTCAAGCCTCTTCTTATATCTTTCTGTTGGACAACCAATGGCCTAGATTAACTCTTGATCAAAGGCTCAAATCATTTTGGCTTGATCTTCGTCTTCTTCTAGAAGTTACACCCACAATTAGATTAATACCCATTAATGTTTTTAATTTCCTAAGTTTAGACTTAGGGTCCCATTCAAAAATATTGATTATTTTAATAAAATCATCTCTGGGTGGAATTTCCAAAAACGCTTTCTGGGTTCTTTGGAATGCATGTGCCCAGGCCTCCCTACAAAATTTGAGGCTTAGAGCACATCCAATGCTACCCCAAAACAGTAGCTAGTGTATCGATCCAGTGACCTTCTCTACCTGCGCTGTGAAGTGGGTGCTCCCACATTCTCTCTAGCATCCTGCAATAATTTGTCAGCTTCCCTAGTTTGTTCCTTCCTTCTCTAGATGTCTCTGCTTAAGTGGATGTCTCCACTCTCTGCTCCTCTGCTTGTGGTTGCTCCACAACTTCCTGAGGTTCTTCTTTTGGAGCCAAAAGCTCCCGATCAGGCTGCAATTGAAGCTCCCTCTCAAGAGAACACCTCATTGACTTCTCCTCATCAAACCTCACATCCCGTCTAACCACTGCCATCCTGAGGGATGGCAAGTACATCCTATAGTTGTGAGGTGTATCAGTGTACCACACAGATATGCCCAGCTCTGCTGTCAGCTCTAGCTTTTTCCTCACTTCCTTGGAAACATGACAGTAAACTGATGATCCAAAGATCTTTAAGTGTGACACATCTGGTTTCTTCCCTGAAAAACCTTCCTCTAGTGTACTCATGCCAAGAATCTTGTGAGGACTCCTGTTCTGCAAATAGACAATTGTGTGCTTTAGCCCACAAGTGTACAAGTAGGCTTTGGTCATGCAACATCGCCCGTGTTGCTCCCATAATACTTTTGTTCTTCCTCTTAGCCACCCAATTATGTTGAGGGTTATGAGGTGTTGTCAACTCCCATCAAATGCCTTCCTTTGTACAAAAATTTTTAAACTCATTCGACACGTACTCACCACCGTTATTGCTCCTGAGAACCTTCACTTTCCTTCCAGTCTCTTTCTCAACAAGTGCTTTAAACTCAACAAATTTGGAGAATGTCGGATCTTTCTTTTGCATGAAGTAGATCCAGCACTTTTGTGAGAAATCATCTACAAATATAACATAATACCTGTGCTTGGCAGTGGAGGCTGTCGAGAAAGGTCCACATACATCAGAGTGGATCCTTTCAAGGATTGCATGCGCCCTGTTGTCCCGATCATTGAAGGTAGATTTTGTGTACTTCCCCAATGTACACCCTTTGCATGTATCTCGCTGCTCTAGTGCTCCATTAGGGAGGCCTCTAGAAATCTGTTACATGATCTTCAAAGCGCCATAATGCAAATGGCCAAGTCTTCTATTGCATAATCCGTCGGCATATTGGCTTTGCACCTTCTCTGCTTTTGTGCTCAATGTTGCACAGTTTTCCACACCTAATTTGTAGAGGTTCTTTACTCGAACCTTGATCTGCTTCACTTGTCCTGTGGCAATGTGTCTCAAGAAAGCCTTCCTTTTGCTGAATATCACATCGTAGCCACGGTCTTCCAACACCGCGACGTAAACTAGATTCTTCTTCAGACCTGGTACATATATCACATCCTTGAGGCTGATACCTTGCATCATCTCCCATCATCGATGTGCATCCAGAGATCCTTCTCCTCCAAGTCACTGAAAAATTCTTTGTTGCTCATCATGTGGAATGAAGCATCGATGTCGAGATACCACACACTACCCATCATTGTGCTCGCCATGCATGCAATGAGGGTAAAATCAAGTTTGAACTATGAAGCCAAGGCTTCTCCCACTACTCCTCTTGCGGTCTTCCTGCTTGCCTTCTTATGTGGACATTTCGTGGCATAGCGTCCGAAATCATGACAGTGAAAGCACTTCATTTTGGACAAGTCTTCTTCTTGCCCCCTTGACCAAATTCTGCTTTGGATTGGGATTTCTTCCCTTTCCTATTCTTTGCCTTTCCAACCAAGGCACAGTTCTCCTCATCCTCGACCTTGGATGAAGTCTCGTCTTTGTTACTCCGCCTTATTTCTTCCTGCACTAGATCGGACCATAAACGCTCCCAGCTTGGTAGTTTCTCTCTACCATTTACTGAATCTTGATAACTATGCCAACTCTTAGGAAGGCCCAAGAGGACTAGAGCTACTAGATCTTCTTCAGGGACAATAATACTGACCCCACCAAGTTCGTCACGACACTATGTAAACCTACTCAGGTACTGCGAAATTATTTCATTCTTTTGCATCTTAATACTTGAAAGCTTGTCCTTGAGTGTCATCATCATGTGGTCACTATTGTTCTCAAACAACTCGGTCAATGTTTTCCACATCGCGAACAGAGTCTCTTTCCCGTGGAGATTCAAGACAATATGATCTCGAACTCCCTCTAATATGATCCTCCACGCCTTAGCCACATCCTTCTTCCACTGAGCAAGATCCTAGGCATCAGATGTTGGGGGTTTTGCTACATCTATCTTGATGTATTCTAGTAGCCCATTATCATCCAATATTGCCTCCATTCGGATATTCCATGCCACAAAATTTGTAGTTCCTTCCAAAGCATACTCGAGCCTGAGTCCATTGAAAACCCATCTTCTCGAGCCTGAGTCCATTGAAAGCCATCTTCTCGTTCCTGGAGAAAACCTATAACACTGATCTTCAAATTCGAACCTGCTGTAATGACAACTTTGAATTCTCTTCTCTACAGTGAATCTAGCTCTGATACCGTGTAGAAATTTATGTGTAGATTCTAAATTGCTCATGAAATTTACTAAATCACAAGACTAGAAGCTATTCTACTAATCTGCGGAAGCAAATTCACGATCAAGAACACAAATCATTAACATGCATCAAGATTTAACACACATACACAGAGATTTATATAGGGGGAAGCAACTGCTCAAAACCCCTTACTATCTGTATTGCATTAATCAAAAGAATCTGGATGAATACAATATGCTTTACCCAAGCTTGAGCTCAACCAGCACCTATAACTTCTATCCTCTGCCTAACTGACTGACCTTGGCCAATACTTAGCCAAAATTGCGAGCCTCCAAGCCCCTATTTCTTTACGTTGTTCCTCATGGAATTAGCCCCTATTATTTAGGAAAATCCTCAATCTGGATTGCACATTTCCTATAGGTCCTTCTCTGACTGCACACATGACCTATACAACTTGGAATAGTTTACGACTAATAGTACACTGCCCTTGAACTCCAATCTCAATTGGGTAACTCGAATTCTTTGAATGCATGAGTTAATTTAGGTTGATTGATCAGTTAACTGGATGATTACTTAGTGTAAAAAATGTTATACACCCTTGATTGAACCTCCACTAGTTCTACTAATAGTGAGAACTAGTTACACTGCCAATAACTCAAATTAACTAAAACATATTGCTACAAATTAGCAATCAATCATGTAGAACTGAACTCAAGTGTCTCCAACTCAAATTTACTGAACTAACTGAGTGACAAGAGCCATGTCACCTCAGTTAACTACCTCCAAGTATTCTGTGGAAATTGAAATTGGAATTTCTCCTTATTTAGTCAAGGCAAAAACTAGGAATTTATTGTTGCATTTTCAACAATACTTTATGAGGGTGTCAGAAATTAGAGACCAACTACAAGAGTTGGGAGAAATAATGTTTGATAAGGAAATGACCACCATAGTGCTCAATGCACTTCCAAAGGAATGAGGCAACTTTACATCAAGCATTTATGGAAAGAAGGAAGCTACCCCATTCAATGAACTTTGGTCATTGTGCAAAATTGAAGAAACCAGGCTGAAAGCAAAAAGTGATGTAGGGTCAAACGAGCAAGCACAAGCATTTGTTGCCATAATTAAGAAAGGAAAATTTGGAAGGTTTGGTCCTCAAAAAAAGAACAAGAAGAATATGTTGAAGATCCAATGCTATGGTTGTCATGAACATGGGCACTACAAGAGGGATTGTCCAAAGCTCAAGAAGGACAACAACAAAAGAGGAAGGCAAGAAGTTCATATCACTGAGGAAGTAGAAGAAGATGAAAAGAAGAAATTAAAGGAGGAAGTGAAAGTATCATTGAGATAATCTTCTCCACCAAGTTCTTTTTAGTTTTTGTAAAAGTATAGCTATCATGGTAGGAAACTCTAGAAGCATGATAGGATGCATCATTTTGGGAGATGGCATTATAAGAGCATACAATTGAAGCAAGAGCGCATGACATCATCATAAGAAGCTTGAAAGATAGTTGGAGTGAAGTCTATGGCAGTCACCATTAGAAGAAAGTAGCTCTTAGTAACCTCATTGGAAGCATAAATAGTACTTATGGGTAGAAGAAAGTCATCTAGTGTTGAGTTCATCACACATCATTAGAAAGAGCATTTGCAAGATGAGGATAATCAAGATCCTTCATTGGAATCTTCACTAGAAGGTTCATCTCTTAGAAGAAGCAAGTCTCGGTGAGAATTCCACCTTGGATGGGATTCATTGTTTGAATGATGGTATGATGAAGGAATGCAACAAGTCAAGCTGATTGAAGTACTCTCAATCATGGAAAAAGACGTTGTCAAAGGAAGTCCAAATGACCAAAAGAAGAAAAGAGGTATGTATGCATATGTTTGACAAGGTCATGTAGTTGCAGATAGTATGGGTGAATACTCTACCTCCTGAGTATGGTCAAAGGAAATATATTTCTTTCAAGATGCATGAAGGCATGGTTCACATATTGACTAGATGAATTCAACATAATATGTCTTCGTATGGAATATGAGGTGGTTGACAAAGACGAAGGAAATATGATGAATGTTCCTGGGGAGCAATATGTGAAGAAAGAAAGAAGAAATCATGAACGATGCAACTATGATTACATAGAAAAGCAAAACAACATCCAATGACTAGAAGAATTGACCAAGACATCTCCAGGAGAGAGGTATGAAGACTCTGATGAAGTCTAGAAAGGAAGGAGACCCTTGACATTGAATATGTTGGAGATGTGTCAATATGTATGCAGGATGTTGATGTTGCAACAAGGAGATGTCATGATGAAGAGCCATCACAAAAGGTAATTTTGATTTGATGTTCATTTTTTATTTTTGAACAACATCTAGATGGGTTGATACAGAGCTACCGAAAGAGAGTTGTGGATGTCATCCATAACTAGCACTCGTGTGGTTGGATGGAAGATACTGAAGGAAACATGATGTGAAAGAGGTAGTTGTAGGAAGGAAAGCCAAATGCAAACTAGAAGATCACTTACAAACAAGGGCAAAGATGACATGACTGGATTGAGAAAAGTGATGGAAGCCAATGCCCTACAAGATGAAGAAGGAATTCAAGGCATTGAATAGAGTAGTTATACAAGCAGCTGAAGGTCCCATGATCTCCACAAAAGAAGAAAGTTGTTTTTGGAATCAAGTCCCTGGTTAAAAGGGAGCTTGGACAAGTCCCTGGATAAGGGAGAACTTAGGTACATTTCTTTTATAAGAATGGGTACATTCCTTTAGTGGAATGGGTATATCCTCCCTAGTTGAGAGGGAGAGATAGACACATCATTCTTGTCTTCACTTTGGAAGAAAGAATGGAGGATTGGGTAAGCATCTGGCATCTGATATTCTTTAAGGACTGGGAATCCAAGATAAGAATAATCCTAGAAGGACATTACATGTGAACACCCGGGTGGAGTATGTTCCTTGAGAGACAATGATGATGGTGTCTATAAATCATTGGTCTCACTAGCATTGGCCTCTGATCTTGTGGAGAAATAGAGTTGTTAGTCAAGGCCTTGCTATGTGAAGAGATAGTGTTGTTACTCAAGGCCTTGTTATGTGACAATGTCGGACGGTATGATGCTTAACAGATGGGTTACCAATTTCTTCTTAGGAGAATACTTCAAATTGAGAATTTCCAAATACCTTGTATGAATTACGAATACCTCCCTAGTTAAGAGGGAGTGTTGAAATATGTAACTAGGTTCGGTCTTCATAATGACATATGTAATCATGATTTTATGTATTTGATGTAATGAAAAAAATAAATTTATTATTGTTGATCTTGAGGCATGGGTTTCATGCTCAAGAAAATTTAATTTTAGGTCAAGCTCCCATTGTGAGCTTCTAGGGCTTATCATTAAGTCTACAAGTCATTAAAGTCATTGTCGTGTATGAAAGACCCATTTGGGGCATGTTACATATTGTAAAGAAATTTATTCAAGTCAATGTTAAGAGTTTAAAGACCCTCCAAGACCTCGTCACAAGTGCTACAACAATTTGGCCTTCAAGGAGCAATCGAACTATCTAGAAGGACATATCGGCCTAGGAATGATGACAAGTAGGCCTAATAGCATGGGAGAGGAGCCTATATATAGGAAGACTCGACCTCACTCAAGAGATCATCCATCAAGCATCCATGACAAAGAGAGAAGTGCGAATAGGAAAGGAAGAAAGCCTCTTAAACAGCAAAGAGAAGGAGAAGAAGATCGAAGTCTTCTAGCATTGTTTTTGGGTCATTCATCTCACACGTGTGACTGCAGCAAGGGTTTATGCAGTTAGGTATTGCAGACCTTGAAGGAGCCAAGATATAGCCAAGGAAGAAGTGTATTTGCTAGTTGAATTCACAAGAAGAAGTGTCCAAGACAAGCGAAGGAGAGAAGCCTCAGAAACCTGCCCCAATCAGCTCACACGTGTGGGATCTCTGTAATTGCAAGCAAGATCTTTGTAATTGCAGGCAAGCTGAAAATTGCAGCCCTATAATAAGAGGTCGAAAATAGTGGTGTAGCAATCAATTTGACCAACGTTGACTTAGAAGGAAGAAAATATTTTCAAGGGAAGAATTGTGACTTGGTCTTGGAGAGGTTCTTTGCCAAGGGTCTAGGTCTTAGAATTCGTCAATTGAAGATTCTATAAGAAGAAGAATTCTAGTGGGTTTTTCTCTCAAGATTAGAGAGGTTTTGGCCCTGGTTGATCACCTACATCTTGTGTCCTTTGTCTTATTGTTCTTTGTGATTTGGTAGTTGTTTAATGAAGAAAACACTAACAATAAACTAAAGAAGAAGAAGTTAATTAAGTGAAGTAAAATTACATCACAAACAGTAATCAAGCAAGAGAAATCATCCTATTTCTCAACAGAACCTTATGGAGGAGGCAAAGTTCTAGAGGTCGAGTTTTTTTTATAAGGAAGCCAAGTTCAAGAATCGTTTGTTGAGGGAATTTCTATTGCTAAGAAGGTCGTGTTTAGGAAGCCAAGTGCATGTGCGAAGGATAGAGGAGCAGCTGCCAGAATGGCAAGCTTTCATTGACTAATATTGACTTTGCTACAAGCTTTGGTGTTGATAAATCGAGGAGTTGGTTCTTCCTTTCAATTTGTGCCGATAAATCGAGGAGTTGGTGCTTCCTTTCAGTTGATACTGATAAATTTGAATGTACTCTTTATATATATTAAGAAAAGCATTTTGTGGTTTTCACATAAGAATCTTTGTGTTTTGTCTATTTATGTGCTTTGCTTTATACCTGTGAATGAATTTACAAGTTTTTTAAGTTAAAAATCGTTAATATTGATACACCCCCCTCTCAATATTGCTTAATATTTCAACAACCCATATAAAAGGGGTTATGTATCAAAATTCAAACTCGTCGATATGCTAGTATGATAAGCACTTGGGCATGTTACTTGGTTTTGGGCACTTGTTTAGTGTAGTGTTTGGTGCTACGGTATTAAGAGTCCTTGGTGTTTTTGCATGGTTGTAATGTTAAGTGTGAAGCGGGTATGGCGCTCAGTCCTATATGATTGACACTTAGTGCTAATCTTATACAGCTTGGTAATATAACGAATATTTATAAGGTTTGGTTGGAGTTAAGCACTCAAACAATGCTTGAAGCGGGAATTAGTTCCCAGTCATTTGCCTATTGAAGAAGGGACTTGACAACAACTAGGTATTCAAAGAGGTGGAAAGACATTGGTGGAAGGTCAAAGTGGATGCACCTAGCATCAATCTAGCTATGAGGATGACTTCAAAGTGTATTGGAATGAGACAAATTTAAATAATGCCAACAAACTGACTAAGTTAACCTCATACAATTTAAACCATAAGATGACAAAATAGGGAATGAATAAATGGTGATATAACTTATGGTTACCATCCACCTAGGTCATAATCGAATGAACTAAGGAAACGCCCAAGCATTGCCAAGCAAACCCTTAACATACAGTTCAATATAGCTATCCTAGTTGTATGACTCCAAGATGAGAGAGACGACCTTTTTAGGCTGCAAACAAACTGTACAACCTACATATGGCCCTCATACAACCTCGAGTACCAAGAAAACGTTGCACCCAAGTTGTTGGGTAGTACAACCTTAATCCACCATCATTTGTTGTGTACAACTGTGGAAAAGAAAAAATTGTTGTGTATGGCTTCAACAGTCACAAGATTTGTGGTACGTCAAGTTCAAAACTAGAAACTTAGCTAAGTAATTGCAACAGCTATTTTATGACGGCCATTGATCTTCAATTTCGAAGTGCATCAAATGGTGGAAAATATAACATTGTTGGTGATCTTCACTTGCTCATGGAGAATGAAACCATGAAGGAAAATTGGAAAACTACCTCTAAGAATGGATTCTCACATGTTTAGATTTAATTTGAAGTTATTCAAAATGCACCCGAACTCTACTTGGAAATATGAATTTATAAAAATATATAAATTGTTTCTTCTTTCCGAACTTAATGTTGAGTTTTATAGACCATTTTGCATTGCCATTTTTTTTAAATTTACCTTGGCCAAGTTCAAACTCAAATTCGAGCCAAGTGACTTAGCGCATGAGAACAAACAATACATCAAATTAGAAACAGTAATATCTAATTGTCAAAGCACACCCATTCTTTTCCATTGCACAAAGGCACGTCATGCTTCTTTGTAACCTCCAAAATTCTAATGAGGGCAAGGATAGCTCCACCCCTTCTTTTATATCTACTTTTACCTCTAGATCTAAGTAGTGCTTCTCTCTTTTCTAAGGTTTACTTTCTTGCTATAATATTTACTACTTTTATCTTCACTAGTATTTATTTGCTTTTGGCACTTTGGAATTGCCTTCATACATCAACACCATGATTGTAGTTTGTTGTATTATATGGCTTTATTGACCTAAGATTCTTGTATCTCATTTGTCAAGTATTGTGTCGAGATTGAAACATTGACCATCTTTGTAATTATATATTATTGATAATTGTAAATTATAGTTAGTTGCATGGTAACAAAAAAAATGGTTTACTTTCTTACATTATCTTCACGTGTATCTATTTGCTTTTGGCACTTTGGAATTGCCTTCACACATTGACACCATGATTGTAGTTTGTTGTATTATCTATCTTTATTGACTTAATATTCTTGCATCCCATTTATCAAGTATCGTGTCGACCTTGAAGCATTGGCCATCTTTGTAATTGTAAATTATTGATAATAATTAGTTGCATAGTAACAAAAAAATGGTCGTGGTCATTTATTTTTTCTTCAATATTTTCTTGATTATATAAAACAACTAATAAATAGCCAAGTTTGTCAATCCTTGACTTACAAACTAATGTTAATTTTTTTCTCGACATTTATGAAAAATATTAAGAATTGAAATTTTGTTGTAAAGAAGTGTTTCTTGGGAGAAATTTAAAACTCGAAGTGAAACTATTACCAATATAGATCCATATTAACCTCAAATCTATTAAGCATCCAAAGGGATAAAAATGAAATCGGGGACCAAACTTCTCCATACTTAAAAGATCAAGATTAATATGGATTTATGCCAATTCATTTTGTTATTGTATTCTATTTATATTATTATAAAAATGAAATCGGGGACCAAACTTCTCCATACTTAAAAGATCAAGATTAATATGGATTTATGCCAATTCATTTTGTTATTGTATTCTATTTATATTATTACAATCGGCTATTTTCTCATTTTTACATCAGGGACCTCAACTTTTATTTTGCTTTACTTTATTAGCGTAACAAATGTTATGTCACACATCTCATTCACGGTGAACTTTAGAGTGCACCTTGCTTCTCAACAAAAAGTGGTGAAAATTCAATCCCAAAACATGGCTCAAAGGACCTGCCCTTAACTCCTCGACCTACTCAGACTATAACCAAATACACCACTCTCATTAGTTCATTCAATAAAAAGAGGTCTACTATTGCCCTTGCTGTAAAATTCGAAGACCATTTCATACATGCTCGTAAAATTAAAATAATGTTTGAATCAATTTTTTATTTTGTGCACGAATCCATTAAGCAGAGGCTCAGCATAGATTCAACCTATGCTAGCCCACTGCATGCATTTAGTGGCTTCCTGAAATAGCTCAAACCTACTCCAAGGAATTTTTCTATGCAAAGTTTAATTCAGTTATTTCCCAGAAAAACCTTGTGGGGAAACCCAGGGATGCTTCCAGACATTCGTGGATGGCATCCCCAGTAGACCTGTCCACATAGACTGAAGCACCTCACCCAAGGAGATTATAAATTGGGCACTTGCTGGAATGGAACTAGCAAAATATACAGCAATATTGACCACAACTGGTTGAGCTAGCCCCTTGGGCTTCAAAGTTTTATTCATAATCCTATTTCGGTTTAATTTCCTTGGGAAAATAGGCGGTGGAAAAAGCCACCAAAATAAATTAAAACCCCGGTCTAGTTAACAAAACCTATGATGACAAAATTAAAATCCGATCTTTAAAATTCGCAATTTAAAGGATAGGCATAACTCCTTGTGCATCAAGCTCAAAGAAAACGATCATTTCTCAGTATTCGAAGGATCAAACTTTGGATTTCGCGAAATCAAGAAAATGTAGCTCTTATGGACCAGTTTTTCCGAAAATTTGAACAAAAGTTCTTATGCGCCAAAAATTTTAGAAAAAATCGGTGTATAAAATTTCCTTGAGAAAATGAGCAGTATGTAACGCCCCTCAAATGAATTAAAACCCTGGTTTCATTACCAAACCCTGTGATGACAAAATTCAAATCCGATCTTCAAAATTCGCAGTTCATCATTGTTTTAAAGGATAGCCATGAATTCTTGCACAGAACAACTGAGAGAAAACAATTAATCCCCCGTAGTAGTTTATGGATGAGACTCCTACGTAGTAGTTTATGGATGAGACTCCTAATGCAGAGAAATCAATAGAATGTAGTTCGTCTACACAGAAAAATTCGCAAAATATAAACGAAAATTATTATACATCGGAAGCTTCAGAAAAATCAAATGAAAATTCTTGTAAATCGAATTTTCATGAAATTTTAAACGAAACTTCTTGTACACAGATTTTTTTTTCTGAAATATTAAGCGCAAAAATCTTTTATACCTAAGTTTTCTGAAAATTTAAACCAGAATCGTAATAGAGCGATTTTTTTCCGAAAAATTGGACGACAATTACTATACGGCAAATTTTACTGAAAATTTAAAAGACAAATATATAGGGACTGAGAAGGTGAAATTTGAAAGAGAAAAAGCAGAAAAGAGGTAAGAAAACATACGCGAGACGAAGCATGATGGGCGCGCAATTCTTTTCAGCAATGAGAGCCCGCAGGTCTCGGCGTGCCTTGTCAATGGACTTGAGATACGCGGCGTCCACCACTGGAGCCATCGGCATGATTGTGAAACTGTAGAAAACAGGGTTAGCGGGGTTCGATGGTTGGATCTTAAACAGAAAAAATGGAGCAACTAGAGGTGAGAAAGAAAACCACCTGGCAGATGGAATAGAGACAACGATAGCCAATCGGATCAGAATCAGTTGGCTTCCTCTAGTTATTGGAGCGGGCTAGGATTAGATATTTTCATTTCTCTTTTGCCCTTCCAGAAAGTCCAAGTTGGTGAACGGTATTTATGACGCTGTGTTTATCCACTTCGCTAAAATGGACGTTATATTAACGTTATTTTATCTGCTTAGCTAGTTTGTGCTTTAACCCTCAATAATATGAAGCAATTTTGCTATTTTTAGAGCGCGCCAGGGCCCCGCTCCAAAACTAGGAGAGGTCATCCTCTTAGATGTGGCAACTTTTTCCATATGAACAGAGGCTTGTCACGTGTGATTTGGTTTTGACATTTGTGGCCCTGCTATACCCTTTAACTTCTTTTCTTCGAAGTATGGGATCGCGTTTGGTCTTTAATTTCTTTAAATAATACTCTGCTTTGTCTTTGCATAATGGAATGTTTTTGTATAAATTTAAAATATAGTGGATGGAGTATAACTTAAAAAAAAAAAGTTGTTATGAAAAAGTTGTATAAGTGTATTTGAGATAAGAAGTTAAGAAGAAAGAAAAATTACTATATTGAAGTGTTTAATTCTACTAAAAATCATTAACCAAAAGTATACAATATTTTTTGGAGGGCTAAGACTTTTATTGCTTAGCTAAGGACTAATTTTCATCAACTCAGTTGTGAAACAAGGTGCTGGAAAATGCCAAAGGAAGCTGGAAGGAAAAAGTATGCATTTTTTGTTTCCTGCAAAAGTGAAAGCAGAAAAAACATTTCATTTTAGAATGTGAGGCCTTCAAAGACAACAACGAAAGTTATGCAGCTATGCTCGAAGCTAGCTCTTGGAATAATCTATTCAGCAAGGAGTTTTATTTTGAAGCTTCGCAGAAAAATAGCTGAATACATCAAGTAAATGAAAAAGCAATCTATCCCATTGGCTATCTTTAACCTCGTGAACATTAAAATAATTTCTTTCTTTTTTCTTCTAAGACTTTTTATTTTAATTTTAAATGTTTATATTTTTATTAATTTTGTTGCAGTATTAGTAACTTATTCAAAAATATATCGACTTTTTATATAATTTTTAATGTTTTATTTGACCCATAATATTTTTATTAATTTGGTTATAATATATATATATATATATATATATATATATATATATATATATATATATATATAAAATTATGTTTTTTATTATTTTTTGTTGTAATGTTAATAATTTATTTACTCAAAATATATAATTTATTATATATGTTTTTATTTATTTTTTAATGTTTTATTTTGACTATTGTATTTTTATTAATTATGTTGTAATGTTAATAATTTATTAAAATATGGGTATTTATTTGAAATTATTGATGATAGGTTTAGAATGACATTTTTCTTTTATTTCTTCTCTTCCATTTAATCTAAATTTACTTTTATGTTGAGTCATTTATTACACTTATCTAAAGCAGATGCCATGGTGTGAGGTGTTTGATAGGTGGAATAATTTATTTTCAGTCGTTTATTATATTTGTCAAGTGTTTGTTACATCATATGGTATATCGTATTTGAGTTGTTTTTAGTGAGATTTTTTTAAGTTTTTACAGTCGAATTTCTCTAAAATCTCACAAGAATTTATTGAAATCACAAGTTTGATGGGTAACCCATGCGCTATTCAAGTGTACTGGGGGTTTTCCAGGTGTTGAATCCATGTATACTATCAAAAACCCAGTTTAAATAACACAAATCAAGATTTGACCAAATGTTTCGTCTTTGCCTCTAAAAATTAGCGCTAAAAACAACTCCTTATTGTATTTGATATGTGTATTAGTTTAGCAATTGAACATAAATTTAATAGATTTTGTAAAGTTTAATGGTATATTATTATATTTTTTAATATTTAATAAGAGGCACTTTATAGTTTAGTATGGAGGAGATAATGTTACTTTATTACATTTAAAAATAATAAAATAATACTTACATTACCAAACTGAAAATAGTAGTAGTAGAAAAATTTAATGTAAGCCATAAATAAAATGATTCAATTTCACCTTAATTTTTCATTAACTTCATATACAAAGATAAAGTAATTGAAAGTTTAAAGAAAAACACACACAAAAATTACTTTACTTTTTAATATGAGGTAGATATGGAGTTGATAATAAATAATATTATTGATATTTACATGATATGTAATTCATTATATATTTAGTTTACATGTAATATTTAAAACAAAACTATATTAATAATAACAACAACAAAATTGTGTCAATCACAAGTAAAATATTTCAATGTCCATATTAAACAAGTATTGCAGGGTAGCTTAGTCCATGTCACTCAAGTTAGAAATTATGCTCTCGAAAAATTTGCATAAAACAATATAACCAACATTGTTCATTGCTAAATTAATATTATTTAATCCTATAGTCTCACTCTAGTAGTAACTACTAAATTGAGATGTGAAGTTGATAAATAAATTAATCACTTGCTCACACATAAGGACTTTCATAATTTTGGTGGGTAATAACCACTAGTAAATCTACACATTTATAGTTTTACTCCTACATAGCACAAGTACTTTCATAATTTGGTGGGTAATAACCACTAGTAAATCTACACATTTACAGTGTTACTCCTACATAAGCTTTGAGGAAAATGTAAATAATGGTGGGAAGTAACTCTCGGTAGGTATATTTTATTTACATCTTATTCCTATCTATTTTTTTATGCACAAATATTTAAAAATCATTCATCAATATTGCAACTATATCTATCAATTATGGATAAGTGTGTATAAAAAGAGAAACCTAAAAATAAAAATAAAAAAAAAGTAATATATATATATATATATATATATATATATTATATATGAGGGAAATATATAAAGAAAAAAATACGTTATGAAAATATGTTTTTAATTTTGAATATGAAGGGATGTTTTAACATTTTAATGTAGAGAATGTAAATTATAAATAGAATATTTTAAATATCACACTACCTATAAATATTATATATAATGTAGAAATTCCTTGTAAATTCAAACTACTAATTGTAATTTACTAAAACAATAGACTTGAATCTACTCTACTCAGAGGAAACAATTAAACGATAGTGAAATCACAAAGCATACAAGAGAAAAAATTCAATCAACACATTTCACAATGATTTCCTAGGGAAAGCCACAGCTAAAAACTCATGTTATCTGCATATTGCATTAGTAGGAAAATATGGGAAGATTACAATGTTTTGCTAAGCTTGAGCAACCTTTGCACTATCTCTATCCGTCTCACAGCTTCAGCTTCAGCTTCCTAGACAAGTCTAGGTCAATACTTAACCAAATTTTGGCTTACACGAGTCCCTATTTCCTTGTTGTTTCCTTGGAAATTGGGGCCCTATTAATTCTGGAAATTCATCAATATGAATTGCACAAACCTCATAGGCCTTCCTCTCAATGCATGCACCACCTAATGATTATACAATTGATAGTACATTGTTTCCTTGGAAATTAGCGCCTTATTAATTAGGGAAATTCCTCAATATGAATTGCACAATCCTCATAGGCCTTCCTCTGACTACATGCACCACATGTACAATTCAAATGATTATACAATTGATAGTACATTTCCCTTGAACGCAAATCTCAACTGGGTAACTTTAAGATTTGAGATGCACGAGTTATTTATGAGTGAATCATCAGTTAAATGGTTTAACTAACTTTAACTCAATTAAATTGAATTAATTAATTACAACTCAAAATAAACTCAACCAACTTTAACTCAGTTAAACTGAATTAATTAATTACAGCTCAAAATAAACTCAACCAGGACTCCTATAATGTAGGATGCACTCTACATGACTCCTGTAATTAGTACAAGGTTTTTTTTTTAAGTAATGCTAATCTATTAATGAAAATGGTAGAATTACAACAAGGCTCCGGCCTCTGCAGTGCTGAATATAGTTATATCATTATGGAACTAAAAAACCAAAAACAAGACTGCCCACTAAGGGGAAACCAGTCCGAATGTATCCATAAGCAAAGCCCACGCAGGGGTCCCAGATCATAAACAAAACACAAGTAAAGCCCACACAGGGGTCCTGAGTAAGATCTAGCCAAAATGAAATACGTGGATTGAAAAAACATTAAGAAAACAAAGAGGCGAAACCTGGCTTCCACATCTGTCAAGCAGAGCCCACTAGGCGTCTGGTGGATGCTCCTCCACAATTCGATAGCCATAGTCATCCCAGTCCACAGGCTCTTCCTCGAAGCGACAGCCATAGTCATCCCCCTCCGCCACCACTGCAAACGTGCCACCCTAGCTACCATTGACCTCTTATGTGCCACCTGAGCAACCAACGACTGCATGTTGGCTGCCAGCCATTTCCTTGCCATGCAGAGTGCTGCCATGACCATCTTTGTGCCTGAGCGAAGTTGTCTTTCTGTTTGTGTTTTCTCCAGATCCTGTGTCTCGCATCTCCTCGTCCTTCTCCTGCTTGTTGGTCTTCCCTTTCTTTGGTTTAGGTCCTTGAGTCCGCGTAGCTTACTCCTCCTACTAACTCAATTCTTCATTGAATGTCACTGTGATGGTGGCAATAATGGCGAGTCGATGTAATGTACTTTGAAAACGAAACTGGGCAGTGTGGAAAGAAGGGTGAGGGGGGTTAGGAGGGTCTGTTGTCTGGATGGCAACATTCGCTCTTCTGGCCACATAATCCCGTGCATGGCCTCTGCCACTGCGGGTATTCAGGTAAAGGCCAATGAGATCTCCTCTGGACTGATCAGAAGAAGGGGTGGAGGAACGGGTCTCCAGTTCAGGGGTGGGCGGCGAGGCTGGGCGAATGCTACGACCTTGACTGCTATCGCGTCTGCTACGCATCCTATGTCGAATCTGCATCATGGCGTGGCCGGCAGGTAGGCAATTAAAGTTTTGGGCTGGGATGACAGAGGTATAATGAGAATGAGTAGCTGGTGAGGTATGGTTCACTCTGGGATTACTGATGTTGTTGAACCTGGATGCAGAGGAGTTCTGGGTAGAATTCAAAATACAGTGAATGGTTTGGGTGAAATGGAAGCCATTGCCCAAATCCACGTAGCTGACACTGTCGCCCTGTGACTGTGCGGAAGTTTGGTGCCTCAGCTTGAGGGGGACAAGAGCATCTAAGCGGGGAGGGGGAGAAAGAATTATGGCCATTGTTTGCCATGACCTTAAGCCTGCTGCAGCCATCTCGACTTGAGCACCAAATTAATGGTCCCTGCATAATGACAGTGTTGTGCCATAAATTGGCATGGAGGACGACGCGGGTGACCATGTGGCTCAGCCGCCTGCCATTCTCCTATCTTATCTTCATTAATTTCCATTTAATCACCCGCATCCAGGTAGTTAATTAATACAAGTTGTCTTGTGATGTGGAATTACAATTTTATTCCTCATTTAATTCAAGGACAAAATTAAATTAGGATTTTCTTGTTGCATTTTCAACATATAAAGTGAAAATAAAATATTTCTTATAGTTGAAACATATTATTAGTGTATTGCTAGAAACCAATATAGATCTATCTAACTCTAGATATACCAAGAGTTGGGAGGAATCAAATCTCTCAATATGCAAACATTTTTCTCAAATTTTTTACTCAAAAAAATCATTGTAGAGATTTGATCTTTCTCAATGCTTGATATATCTTATGTTAAATAGATTTGTGTCCATATTATTACATTTTTATAATAAATAGGAGTCGTCTAACGAGGCGGAGGAATTGCTCGGATGGCCAAAAGTGGCGGGAATCTGGGCAAAAATAATTCAAAAAATCTTGTAGAGGCAATATTTGAATCGTGTTTTTGATGGTGGAAATGGATTTAGCACCATCAAAAATGTCTAGGACACCTAAAATTTTGAAGTTTAACAACTGTAACTTGGATTTACAAAAATCCTTGCCGAATTTTC
>APFE031413057.1:76618-88630 GCA_000404065.3 Pinus taeda | reverse complement strand
GGCAGCTCTCATGGAGCCTCTATCTCGATGGCCAGTGCAGGCAGTTCCAGTGGCACCTGTCCCTCATCGGTTCCTCAAGGCAGCAGTGGTGCTGGTGATGTGGCAAGGGATGAAGAATTCTAGCATGGCAATGCATGCCCTGTTGGGGAGGAGCATCTGGACCAGGACGTGGTAATGTGATGCCACCTGGGCCCTTTCGTGTCCTCCCAGCTTTTTCTAATGGTTCTTTTGGTTAAGTTCAAGTGCTTTTTGGGTTTGTGATTTTGGTTTAGCCTCTGTGGCTTGGTAGCTTCGTTCTTTATCTTGGTGGGGTGGCAATCTGTAGCTCTTTTGCGGATTTGGATAACGTCTCTGTCTCTTGCTTCTGGTCTCAACAGTTTCTTAATGGGTTATCCCAACTCTTCATTATGATCTTGTTGTTGTATTCAGGTTCCTATGTTTGGCTCCTTGCTTACTGTAACTGGTTCTCCCATACTTAGGACAATTTTTTTGCGTTGAAAGCTCTCAAATGCTCTTGCCTGAGACTTCAACCTCCTTGTAACATTATTTTGATTTTCCTTTAATATAATTAATTTTTATAGAGAAAAAAAAATATTTTCTTAACCATATGTTTTTTATATAAATTTTTAATTTTTAATTTATTAAAAAAATTATATTATTTTATTAAATATTTTTTATATGAAATATATATGTTTAAACATTGATTTATTTATTATTTTTAATAAATTATTATATATTTATTTTTAAAATAATTAAAATAAAATAAAATTTATTTTTATCTAATTTAAATCATTTTAAATTCAACTTTAAAATAAATAAACAGAAGGAAAATAAGACTATCTTTTTTTAAAAATATGTAAATGGTTAATGAAATTTCGTTGCAATAATCCTTTTTAGCCTGCGTCACATTAACTTTCTCATAATTATTTTGAAATCTCTCTTTTATGAAATGCTTTCCGCTCTACTAAATGTTAAACACCTTTATCTTAATTCATTTTTTAAATGTTTATTTACTTTTATTATAAAAAGAGTATTTATATAATATAATTAGTTAAGATATAGAATGTTTCTATTGTTTTATGAGCATTATGCTTGGAGTTACATAAGCATTTTTTTTCCAGATGATCTACTTCAATATTGAATTCTCTATATAAATACGTAAAGGAAATGTGATGTAATTTGCAACTCTTTTCTCTTACTTCTAAATGCGAGTATGATGCACAATGTCAACTTCTGACCTGGATTCCTTTACCCAGTTTATTATGATTTTAGAGTCCTCAAAAACTATCAATGCTCTTATACTTGTTTACCATGATAAGTCCAATAACGTGTCTATTGATGTCAATTCAACCCTATTGGTTATTGTTCTTCTAATGCTTTCCCCAAGAATAATATGAGCCAACTTCCAACCCCACGAATATCTTACTAATATCTTAATTTCCTTAGGATGCATTGTCAAAATATCCTTTAATTAAGTGGGATAAAATACTAAAGTGACTAATATATAGGCAGGTTTAGGAGTCTTGTTTAGAGACAAGCAGTTTATGCTTGCCTTCAATTTATAGCAAAACATATGCATGGATCTCAGCTTTCAAAAATATTTTCATTTCTTGCAAGCCATAGAGAGCATAGTATCTCAAATGCCAATCTTTTATCCTTCATCACTACCTATCTTCACTAGTGTTCCAAAGCCTCTTATATGTTGCCACCTACCCATTGAATTCATTTTTTGCATAATCTTAAGAGTCCAAACATCCTTAGTGGAATGGAAATGAACAATAGATGAGATGTCATATCTTCTTGTTCACCAAAAAGTGAGTATTTGCTTGGGCCATTCCACTCACGTCTCCTTATCATATCCCAAGTTGGGATTGCACCTTTCATGCCCAGTCATGCATATGTTATAGTCGTAAGAGGGGCTAGTGATTTTTATATTTTTATTTGTTTCCATGGTTTAGCACTTGGATATATAACTAGATGTTGGAATTTGTAACCCATCTCATGCAATATATAATAGTCAAAGGATTTGCTTCCCATAGCAACTTTTCTTCCTCCTCTCAAAGAAAACCTCTACTTTATTAGAGTTATTGATGTGATAAGTGTATAATTTTCCTTCATAACCATAAATCCCTATGTCATATGCATTATACCATGTTTGTGAAGTACTCCTAAGATACATTGTCACTTGATGCAATGTAAGAAGGTTATGGTTCTTGAATGCATCCACCAATTGTATAGTTTGAATCTTGCCCTACCCAACAATCCATTCCTAATATGGCATGTTATCCATTTTATATTTTCCAACAAAGGTGTTCAATTATGATCAAGTGTGTTGATAAATTAGCGCCTTCCATAAGTTAGATCCCCCTTTATGTGATTTTTTGTGGTCCCTAAGCTAGTCTTTAATGGAAGTTGGTGTAATGTATTTTCTATGTAAAAATTATTACGAGAGGCCCACCTAACTAATCAAATTCCATGTGCCCTTTACAAATTTACCCAATTTTTTTTATCCCCAAACCTCTAATGTTCTTTGCGAAAAATAAATTCTCCCAAAATACTAGTATTAATCCTCTCTCTTCCTTTTTCCCTTTCCATATATATTTGGAGAAGATTTGTTTTACTTGCATTAAGATATGTTTTGGAGGATCAATGTTAGTGAAACAATAGATAGGGATTGCTTGAAGCACACTATTAATCAATACAAGTCTAGCCACTATAGATACCCATTTGTGAGTCCAATGTGTGACCTAACCTTTCATTTCTTTCTATAATCCAAGTCTAGTTATTTATCTAATAGTTGTTTGGATTAAGTTGGAATCCTAGATATCTGAGTTTCAATTCGAAGGATTGAATTATGAAAGGAAGGAATTTTGAATGATCTCCTTCTAAAACTAAGATACATGATTGTATTGAATGAATGATTTTCACTTTGTTAATTTCCATCCTCATAGCATGGTAGCATAGGTCATTGATACAAGCATATACTTTGGCTTCTTGGATGGAACCATTTTTGAATAAGAGAATATTATCTACAAACATAAGATCATGAGTTTTTTGGATAGTGTTAAATAGCTTTATTCCTATGATGTTTCCTAGTCCAATCTTGGACTTTACAGTTTTGCTCAATCCTTTGGTGATGATCAAGAAAATGATGGAGGAAAGAGGGCACCCCTAATGGAATCCTTTATATGTGGTGAAGAAAGTGGCAGCTAAGCTATTAATTAATATCACAAAGGAAGGAGTGGAAGTACAACCTTCTATCTAAAAGATGAAAGCCAATGAAAATTGACTTTATTGTATCATTCTTAAGAACAACCAAATGGTGTAATCAAATGCTTTAGAAAGGTCTATTTTGGAGATGAAGGCTGTTTTATTGTGTGACTTGACAATTTGGAGTACCTCCTAAGTGGATCCTATGGAATCCTATATCTTCCTTCCATGAAGAAAACCCATTTGTTCATAGGATGTGTTGAAAGAGAGGAAAGGTTTGATGTGATAGACTGTGATGCTCAGGTTTATTTTATAAATAATACTACAATGTGAAATAGGATGAAAATGATCAAGTTTAGAGGGGTTGAAACCTTTGGTGTAGTTTCCAATAAGGTGGACTTGAATGCATGAAGAATACAACCTTCTTTTCTAGATTGTTCAGCAATCAAAAGGAGATCTTGTTTTATGAGTTCCCAAAAAGTCCAAAAAAAGTTTAATGGGAAGTCCATTTGGATGCAGGGAATTACCTAGTTCAAGTTTCAGGATTACTTTTTTGGGTTATTCTTCCTAGATTGGTGCCATCATGTTCTCATTCTCATGCTTATTTATCTAGTTAGGAAATGTCAAGGCAATAGATGATATACTACTTAGAGTTTCTTTGGGAATGGGTGTACAATGCTTTATAACATGGTAGCTTTACTTCACTTATATAATCAAAATTTTCACAAATAGTACCCCAATGGTCCATCATTCCCCAAATTTTGTATTGTATGCCTTTTGAGCAATTTATTGATTATGGAAAAAGGTTTCATTATTGTCTCCTTCTTGAATCCAAATTGCATAGCTCTTCGTATGACAAAAAGCTTTCTCCCAAGCCAACATGGGGTTTCTCTCTCTTCCTAGTTTAAGAGTCCCTCCATCATTTCTTAATTGACAATATTTGTGCATGCTTGATCATGAATTTTTGTGATATGACCTTCAATTTCCTTCAATCAAAGGTTTAAAGTTTCCAAAATTCTCTTTGCTCCATTCATTTGAGATTATCTTTATTAAGAACAATTTTATTTGAAATTGAGTCATTGGGTCTCCTTAGCCCCATGTGATATGCTTCCCAACCTCCATGACTTTTCTTACATTCTTTGAGTGAGGGAGAAAATGGGCATTGAACTTGAATGGTGGAGGAGGTAGAGGAGGGGACTTATCCAACTCAAGCACAATAGTTACATGATCAAAAACCCCTTATGGAATGAATCCTAGATCTAAATCATTGAAAAGAACCGAGGAATGATTCTTTGATCAAAAAATGATCTAGCCTTTTACAAATGAACTCATTTCTTTTTCGCTTAATTGATTATGTATTTATGAGAGTGGCTAGTTTGATATCTACCAAAACAACATATTCAAAAAAATTCAAGAAAAATGAATTAGTGCGCCATGTTTGGATTTTGGGTGTTATTTTTTTGCACCATCCAATATCAAATTAAGGTCCCCTCTAAGTAAGAGTGAAGGTGATTCAATAATATCTTGATCTATGATGTCCCACCATAATGGATTTTTATCTTAGTGAGGACCATAGATGTCGATAAGATTCATATTTCTATTCAAATCATTATAAAATTGGGTGACATGTAAATATTGTGCAACTTTTGCACTGTTTACTAGATGGAAGCTATTCCTATGAGATATGACACCTCCTCCAAAGAGTCCAATTAAGCTTACATATTAAAAGGACCAATCCGTAACATTTTTCTTAGGGCCATATTGTGTACAATCTTTGATATAATGTTTTATTGAATGAGAAAGAGGGTTGGTTTATGTACAAAGAGTAACCTTAAGAAGGATCCCATTTTATAGGTCAATTTCAAGCCCTTGTGATTTATGGAGGGATTTTCACTGCTTACCTATCTTGGGGGCTTCTACTACTCTAAGTTCCCATATGGTAGTTTGTTGATATCCTTAATGATTCTTTATGTTTGCTTGAGAGATAGCCTTGGTTGCATTAAAAATCCTCTTTGATTTCCATTTTTCCCAGCTCAAGAAAGGAATCGGTTCTATCCCACCTAATAGGGTTTAGAGGTGAGGGAGAGGTTGTTTTGATTTAAAGCAAGTGTGATATCCATGAGTTGTTTATCCCTATTTTGGAAGGATGAAGTAGTTAAGTGATGAGAGGTGGTGAATTCAAAAGGGATATCCACATTGTGAGGGGTCAATTTAATAGGGGGATGGTGTATAAGAGAGGTTGGATTGTGGTGTACAAAGAGAAGAAGGGTTGGTCAAGGGAAGGGTCAACTTTCAAAGGTGCGAGTAGGGAATAATCTGAAAGAGGGGAGGGGGGTCAAGAGGGTTCGAACCTTGATGTAAATATGTGAGCTTCCTAGCTAGAATCTCCTTAAGATTTTTAAGTACCTAAGGGAGATCTTCCAAATCTCTGGAGATGAGTAATCTAAAAGAGGAAGGTCCTTTTTTTGGGGGGGGGGGGGGGGGGGTGAGGGGGGCGACGGGATATGGTGTTAGGGCGAGGATTATGATGCAAGGGGGCTTTATCTCTATCTAATGATTTTGAAGTTTCACTAGTAAAAAGGAGAGTGAGTATTGCTTACCTAATAACCTTTCTTCCTCTTTGTGTTCCTCCAAGCATTTCCTTCAATGATACATTATGGATGTGTATATTAGATATGGCTAATTTCTCTGTAATATCGACATTTGAAAGGAATATTTGGGAAATATAATCTCTACCAATGTAAGGTGCTTCTATATTTTAAGCATATTCTTTTAGGGATAGCTTCTTTCAAATACATTTCAACATATATTTCAACAACATTAAGGTTTTCCATTTGTAATGTATGCTCATTTATCTTGATAAATATTCAAATATAGTTGCTTATCCACTATAGTATGATTGGCATCCAATATTCTAGTGGGATATTTGGCTGCTTGTTCCATATGAATATTTGTGAAATCCTCTCCATGTGTAGGTCAAAACCTAGGGTCCAATCATGAATATATAAGCAAGTTATGTTATGGCAATGGGGAACTTCAACCTTGATCTTATCTTGATGTCCTCAAGACTTAGATATAAAAAAACACATAATCCATGGATCATGCATGGGTTTTTGAAACATAACCTAGAGTTTTGGCGCATTTCACAACCACAAATCTTTTTTATGTTTTTTCCAAGAGCTCGATCCCCTAGTAAATTTTCCAATGAAATCTCTATCCAAGTATTGAATATGACACATTTTACTTCTTCCTTTGGAACTTAAATGTGCATCTCCCTAGATTTAGGTTGGATACATAAATTTATTTTTTTCTTATGTCTTTACAACTTAGAGATCACTTGCAAAGAATATTTTGATGATATATCCCAATTTGACAATGAATGCACCAAGTTTGTTGGGAGGAAGTCTAATAGTGATTTATTCGGTGGATAAAGTGCAAAGTTATTAAGAGGATATTGATGAATGGTTTGAGAGGATAGGAATGGGTCACATTGTGAACAATTGATTGAATGTCCCAAAAAATATTTCAATGGGAAATAATGTGCCATCATTTAATGGAAAAAAGAAGGGATGTTAGATGAATCATCATGGACTATGTTAATGGATGTTAGAAACAGGTCTCTTTAGAGGAGTGAAGATTCACAAAGAGGTACAAGAGAGGGATCATGAGGGGGGTCATAGCACGTGGCTAGAGGATGCCATTGATGTGCATTCCTAAGACCTTATTGCTATTTTTGTTTTCTAACCTAGGTCTCCTATTCTTGATTAGGTTCATGTTAACTCTTAGATACAACCCCAACTTAGATGTTTTCCGACAATTTCAAACACATACACAAAGAATAAAATTGCTTTGATGCTATCAATAAATTAATAAATTTGATTATTGTAATACATATAATTTATTCTCAATATATGAATCTTCATCTCACCTCTTAGTTACAACTTTGAAGTTAGTGATTTACTCAAGAAAAACAATATTAAACACAAACAAAGAATAAAATGATTTTGACCGTGTGTTAATATTAATAACAACAACAACAACCACCACCTTTAATGGTTGTAATATGTATCATTTATTTGTAATCTATGAAGTTATTAGCTAACTCAAAGCAATGACAAACACAACAAATACATATACATGTATGAATTGTCATCTCACCTCTTCATTACAATCTTAATGTTAGTGGCTCACTCAAAATAATGACAAACACGTAAACAACTAAGAGTGAAACCATTTTTTACAAATGTTAATAAAAAATACCTTTGATGGTTATAATATATACCATTTATTCTTAGTCCATGGATCCTCATCCCTTTTGATTTTACAATACTCACCATTTATCATAATATATTATCTTAGTAAACAAGATAAAGTTGCGGACATATTCAGTCTTTTTCTATTTTGGAATGCAAAGTAATTAAGAAATCTACAAACTTACTAAATTTTGGTACATATTAAAAAAAAAGTCTACAAATTGAATTAGAGAGTTACTTTTCCCTTACAAATTTGTTTATAAAGCTATCAATTTGCTTGTGATCTAATTTATATTTTGAATTAGTTATTTTGCAAATATGTTCACAAATCTTGCTCCTATAGAATCTAGATGTTAATTTTTCTTATGGTTATATTGTTCTTTGCTTTGATAATTGCATTTCTTTGTTTACACATTAAATTCACCCCATAACATCATAACGTTATTCATATTTACATCATTATTCAACAACATATGAAACTATGTAGAAAGAGAAATATCATCATCATCAATGTAGCAAAACCTAAAGGAACAATAGAAGAAAGGCATTCACACACAGAGACACCAGGATTGATTGAAGGCTAGGGAAAAACCCACTATGGGGAAAACCCTTTCAAATTCTTCTTATTATTAGATTGTCATTTAATGATTTAGCAAAAGAGAGTACATTGATACATATCTTCATCCATAAAACTATCCAATGAAAGTCAACTAATCAACTAAACAATAGCCATGAGATGAACCCAACCATGCTCATCCTCAAAACCCTCATTTAGAAGCCTATAATGAATTGTCACTGTCTGTGGTCAATTGGCGAATGCTGCAGTCAACGAGCAAAAACTTCAGTCAACAGAAAAAATAAACTACAACTTTAAGTCCCAATTGTAGGGAGGAAGTGGGCATGCGAGTGACTGGGAGCTTTCAGTCGCTCCCTTAAGCCTGTAAACCAGCGACCAATCGAATATGTCCTTTGGAAAGCCTGTGACTAAGAAACAAAACCCTAGAAAAATACGTGTGAGCTTCAGACCTTGCAATTTCACCTTCGAGTGAACCCATTTCTCCGCGAACGTGCCTCAGACCTGAGTGAGCCAAAAACAAGAAAGAGAATAGAAGCATGATCCATGATGATGTCCAAATGAGGTAGAGGTCACTTGTATTTATAGCCTTCCAAGGGTGTCCAATTTGCTTTAGGGCCGACTTGATCAAATATGCACATGTGGGCTCATAATTTAAAATTATACCTTCCCTTGTCCAAATTTGATGATCTTTAGGTCAATTTTGGTCCTCTCGAAAAGAGGAATTCAATGTAATTATCATCTCCATCAAATATTTTGTCCATTTGGAATTTGGCCCTAGTTTCCAATTTTAACACTAGAATGTACCTCATGGATGTAAATAAATAATCATATAGTTTTTTAATGTCTAAGAGTGAAATAAATTTACCTCATAATTTGAGGTTGAGTTAATAAAGAATGGGTTCCTATAAAAACAAACAAACAAAAATCCATTATACACTTGTCTCCATATTACAAGTTTCCTTGAATTAGTAAAATTACAATACCTCATTTTTTTTATAAGAATATTTCAATATCTAAATTAAGCATGTTTGATTAGCAACTATCATGTAATGTGCATGAATATCTTCTATCTTTGAGCTTTATCAACTAAGAAATTGAATATCTAATCCTAGAAGCATGGTGTACTATTTTAATGTGCATGAAGATAATCTATAAAATATTAAAAAAATGACTATATTAATAAAGGGCTAGTAAATATTTTCATCTTTATTAAAAATAAAGAGGTCGACATTGAAATATAATGTATAATGTATTGTGAAATCATGAAATGTGAAATAACTAAGTTACCCTCCTTCATAATTGTCAGGCCAGGAGGTAACTCCTCAAATGAGATTATTTTTATTCATTTAGGTTGTTCATAGATATATACATGAGGGAGTGACTGTTGAGTTTCATCTCCCAATGACGCTCCATTTTCTCTTATTATTTATTTACACTATTTACAATTGTTCACCCAATCCATATGATTAGGTGTCAACATTCCCCCCCTAATATGAAGGGATGTTGGTGAGTCCAAGCATCGTTTTGAATCTTTCAAGCTTTTCTCTTCCAAGCGCTTTGGTGAAGATGTCTGCAATCTACTCATTAGTGGAACAATGTCAAAGATGGATTGTTTTGGGCTCAACATGATGTCGAATCAGATGATATTTTGTATTGATGTGCTTCGTTCGATCATGGAACTTTGGGTTCTTGACCAACTTTATTGTCCAGGTATTGTCAATCATGAGTGGAGTCAAATGTACTTGTTTTACCTGCAAACCTTCCAGAATTTTCCTGAGCCACACAATTTCTTTTGTTGCCTCAGCTGCTGCCACGTATTCTACCTCTATTGTGGAATTTGCTGGAACTGATTGTTTGCATGATCTCCAGGAGACAACTCCTGATCCAAGACTCATAACATAACCAGAAGTAGATACCCCAGTTTCTTTGTCTCCATCGAAGTCTAAATCAGAGTATCCAATCAAGCTGAAGTCGCCCACCTGTATATACTCGAGTCCAAAGTCTTGACTTCCCTTCAAGTACTTTAGAACTATTTTTGCAGCAGACAAATGTCCCTCACAAGGCTTTTGCATAAACCTGGAGAGGATTACAACAACAAACGAAATGTCTGGTTTGTTAGTAGTCAAGTAGTTGAGCATTCCTACAGGTTGTCTATACTTCGTTAAATCCTAAAATTCTTTTTCTTCAATGGATGTGAGCTTTAAGTTTTGTTCCATTTGAGTAGTCAAAGGATTGCATTTAGCCATGCCAAACCTATTCAACAGATCTCCAATGTACTTCTTTTGAGAAAGGAATATGGACTTCAAATGTTGAGTTACTTCAATACCAAGATAGTAATGAACATAGCCCAAATCAGTCATTTCAAAACCTTTCCTCAACTCCTTCTTTATGGATGATATGTAGCTCTCATTGTTCCCTGTCATCAAAAGATCATCTACATATACCACAAGATATACAACTATTTGACTGACTTTCTTAACAAACAAAGTTGCATCATTAAGATCATAATGTTTGAAATTGAGTTTCAAAAGATACTCAGTTAGTTTTTCATACTAGGCTCGCAGTGCTTGTTTGAGGCCATACAAGGATTTCACAAGTTTGCATACTTTATATTCATGTCCTTTCATAGAAAATCCTTCAGGCTAGGACATAAAAACATACCCTTTTATATCTCCATTCAAGAAAGCAGTTTTTACATCCATTTGATGGACTTTCCAATCGTTTTGAGCTACCAGGGCAACGAGTGTCCGGATGGTAGCCATTTTGCTGTGGGGGAAAAAGTCTTCTCATAATCGACCCCTTCCTTCTTTGCAAAACCTTTTGCCACAAACCTGGCTTTGTGCTTGTCAAGTGAGCCATCAACTTTATACTTGTTCTTGTAGACCCACTTGCAGCCAATTGGTTTGGTTCCAAATGGAGGATCAACCAACTTCCAAGTGTCATTCTTTATCAAGGCATCATACTCCTTTTGCATCGATTCTTTCCATTCATCATGAGAAGAATCTTCTTTGAAGGAATTTGGTTCAAAATTTGTAAACAATTTCAATTCAAAATCATAAGAAACATCCATACCAACAAGTGAATCAGAGTCATCTACATCACCTCCATTTTGTCGGGTTAAATTTCTAGTTCATGTCTTTCCAACCTCATCAGGATGAAAACTTTCGAGTGTCTTTGTCAGCCACTTTGGGGGACCTTTCTGAAATGGTCCAGGCTACTCAGTTGATTGAGTTGGGACTGAATCAAGATTGAGTCTCCCAATTTTGTCAATCTCATCACTCAAAGTATCATCAATGGTTGGAGTTTCATGTGGGGGAGAGAGTGTTTCAGAAGAAGATTCCACAGGTTGATCGAGTATAGGAATCCCCCCTTCAAGATGTGGAATCTAATTATCAAATTCTTGAAATGATTTTGCATTTGCGAATCTATCCAAGTGATCAAGTTGTTGCTTAACAACATTGTCAGCTTTGGATGATTCAAGAAAGATTACATCTCTAGATACAACAAACTTTTTATTGACTTCATCATAGAGACGGTATGCTTTGGAGGTGTTTGAATACCTGAGGAAGATACAATTACGACTTCTTGCACCAAGTTTGTTTCTATGTACCTTTGGTGTCAAGGCATAAGATGTGGAACCAAAGACCCTGAGATGCTTTACCGAAGGAATGTGTCCATACCACATTTCATAAGGAGTCTTGTTTCTAATAGCATTGGATGGACATCTATTCTTTACATATACAACACATAGAACTGCATCAGCCAAAAACATCAATTTTTCATTCTTGAAAAACATCATGGAGCGCACCATATTTAAGATTGTCCTATTCATTCTTTCAGCTACTCCGTTCTATTGGGGACTATAAGGCACAGTTGTTTGATGTTTGATCCCATGTTGGTGAAGATAGTTTTCAAATTCATTTGAAGTGTATTCTTTTCCATTATCAGTGTGAATAGAGCCAATATGAGATT
>APFE031413057.1:27500-59488 GCA_000404065.3 Pinus taeda | reverse complement strand
CCCAAGGATTGTAGCCATTGGACTCATAATACAACATCAACACCTCCCATTGGAATGGAAAGCATTGGACTAGTCAATACATATTCTCCCATGGATAGCTTGATATTATGGGACTTTCCAGAGAAATTTATTGTCCTCCATTTGTAACCATCACTTGACACTCTGGTGCTGGATATAAGAAGCAATTCAATTCTTTTGCTACCTTACAATGAATAAAATTGTGGGTACTTCCTAAATCAATCAACACTATTACATTTTTCTTCTTGATTTGTCCTTCTATATTGACGGTTTGAGGAGTGGTAATTCCAGCCAATGCATTACAAGATATGGTGGGATTCATTTCTTCTTTATCTAAGCTTTGTTCCTAGAGTATATCCCCTTCTTTTGACCTTTCTTGCTCCTTTTCTTCTTCCTCTTCACAATCTATGTAGAATAATTTCTTCTCAGCACACTTATGACCTTTAGTGTATTTTCTATCACAATTGCAACAAAGCCCTTTTGCTCTTTTTTCTTCCAATTGTTGTGGTGTAAACCTTATAGGCTGTGGAAGACTAGGGGCAACAACACTTCCATCTTTATCGTTGTGAGTGGTATGTTTCCTGGTTGCCATAATTTTGCTTTCCATTTTTCTTGCTAACCTGAACGCCTTCCCTAATGAATCAGGTTCCCAAAGGTGAACATCATGTTGGATATTATCCTTTAAAGTGCCTACGAACACATCAATCCTATGCTCCTCTAGAATATTTTTTACCCTTATGTTCAATTTTTGGAACTCCTCAATGTGCTCCATTACTGAACCCTTTTGTTTGAGACTTATCAATTGGCTAAAAAAGTGTTGCTTTTTGTATCCTCATAATGTGCTATCAATTCCTTCGTAAAAATTTCCCAAGTGATAAATTGTTTACGAGAGAAAAGCCATTGATACCATACAAACTGATTTGGTTCCAAATATAAAGTTGCCATACGTACCTTTTGTGTGTTTTGCACATTATTGAGATCGAAAAATTGCTCCATCTGTAATATCTATGTTGCAGGATCCTTGCCATCAAACTTCTTCATATCGATTTTTGGAATATGGTGGGTGTTCAATCCAACATTAGAGTCTACGGAATCATGATTAACATTTCTTTTGTTCTCATCATGAGTTTCCTTTATTATCCTTTCACCCATATTGACCCTTTCTTGTAGCAACTTATTCATATTTATCTTCAATTCTTCCATGTATGTCTTCAAATCTGTCTTCAAATCATCCATCTTAGCTTCCACGTCATTCATCTTATCTTCCACGTCATTCATTTTATCTTCTACACCATTCTTTAAACAATCCATCTTAGATTCTATTCCTTTTTGTGCAAGTGACACTTGTTGCACTTGGTCTCGTAATTTTGATATATCATGTTGCATTTCTTCCTCTTCTTCATGAGTCATGCTAAAGCTTTCAGGTCGCCTACTAGGTGTTTCCATTTTCTTTCTTTCGGGCATCAATTACTGGTAATAATGCTTCACTATGCCCTTTGAATTCCTTCAAAATAATTGCTCAAACCAAGATTAAGCAAACATTTAAAAGAATATACACACCTTTTTTCACTTTGTAGGAGCTTGATATTGCCTCTGATGTATCTCTGTAATTTCGGATCATCCAGTTCTGAAATTGCAATTTGCGGTAGCCCTCTGTGTCCTCTTTCCAATGCCACCAGTCTGACTCCAATTGGATTCTCCAATGAAGAGTTATGCCAAATCTCCCACAATGACCTGATTATAGACTAATTTAGTAGAGAGAACTTGTACGACGTGCCACATGTCGCTGTTTTGACCTTTGGCTCTGAAAAATATATACAAGAAACTACAGTCCGTTCTATTTCTGTACCTTCTTACGAAATTTCAATCTGATGTTCAGAGAGAAAGTTATGACGATTTTCCCCAGGTCACCTGTTTTGAATGTAATTCATGATTCTGCAAAAGGACCCCCTTCTTCAGTTCATATCTCTGAAAATATACCGCGAAACGCTCTGAAATTTAGAACCGTGATTCACTGCGATGTCTTCTCAAATGGGCTTGTTTTTTAGCTTCTGAAATGCCGCAAAAAGTAAGTTATAGCAAAAATGCCACGATGACCTGTTTGGAGCAGCGAAACCCTAGAATCCAAAGCTCTGATACCAAATGTTATGAAACCAGCTCAAGAAAAATAGAAACGATAGATCAATGCCTAGAATTCAGCCTCTTCGAGGGGGCACCTCCTTTACTTACATAATGAACATTCTTGGATGATTCATAATGATAAAACCTCCTTTCTATATATATGAGTTAAGGAGTCACAATATAACCCAGCCGACCTAACAATAATAATATAAAGACACAAAAATAACAATAGAGGGATTCTATGGGGCACAGTAATAACAATATGGGGACAATAAGGGAACAATAATATTAATAAGGGGTACATCTACCATAGTAATGGGGTAATCACTAGTATTATAGGGACCCAACACATGGATTTAACATAATCTAAAGATGTGCATGTCTAAACACTGTCTAAGATTGTGAATAGCATAAGAGAAGGAAGTGAGCTAGCCATGATGTAACTATCACAAAATCTCACCTTAAACCACCATAAATACTCATAATAAGTCACCATGATCACTTCGTGGATGAAAAGGGAGAATTTGTACGAGAATCAGGCTAAAAGGAGTACACGCACTATAAGGTAACAAAGTCGCTCATGCTAATTAACTACATGAATTGAATCAACAAGATGGATATTAAAGAGATGATTGATTTGCATGACCATTCCAGATGGTAAGAACTTTTACCCATGGTGGGGGAGCCAGTCTATGAATTTTTTCTATTACATGTGAATGAGAATTTCCAATGTTCCAATATTAATTTATCATCCTAGTTTGAGTGTGTATATGGAAAAGGGAACAATAAATATCAAATTTTATTTGAATTGGAATTTTTTCACGACCCCAACCTGTATTATTTTTTCTTGGCATTGCAATTGGAAGAAAATCCATACCCCATGGAATGATAGATGAACTCACTTGTAGAATGATTTTTGAATGAATGTTCCTCCTTACTATTAGGATATCTAGAACCCACTTTGCCTTGTAGGGTTGGCACATTACTCTGAATTCTAAGCATTAGTTTTACCTTTGAAGAAAATCACTGTGTTCTTGAAATTTTTGTTGGGCTCCATTGTTTGATTATAATTGGATGCACATTGAATTTCGTTTTTAGGGTTTCAAGTTCCTGTTTTGTGCAATGCGTTTCGATCTTTGGTAGGAGTAAAATGTTGTGATGTGTAAAAATATTATTGATGTGTCTATGTTGTGTTGTTTTCATTCATCATTTCCTTAATTTATTTATATTATGTTCATTTGTTAAAAGGTGGGTGTTTTGTGGCTGCACTAAGATCAAAAGAAAGAATTATGGGATTTGTCATATTTAAAATGTTGTATTTCACACACATCTGTGGTGTTATATGATGGAAAATGCTCATCATTGCCCTGCGTTATGCCTAATACTCTTTGTTTTATTTGGAAACATGTTAGTGTTGTTGTGCCTGATCCACTTTGATACATTTTTGTTTTCTTTGGTAGCTTATCAATGTTATTTGCAATCTTTCTCCACAAGTTCAATCTGCGATATGGTTTCAAAGTATTATTTTAGTGTGTATTTGAGACATGTAAAGATACCCTTGAACGTTGAAGGATTTATGGTTGATTAGAAAAGATGAGTCTCTTTAGAATAATTTCACAATTTCAGAATTGGCTTATTTGTCCACTATTTCATTTGTAATATCACCAATTTCTTGTACTAAGTGGATTTTGTCTAGGAAGAAAGATAGACTAAAACAAATGTATCCCAATATTGTTTGGAACCCATATGTGTTGGAATCACGATTTCCATTGCACCAAAACCTATAGGTGTTAGTAAACAGACACATCGCGAGAGTTAATGGATCCACGAGAAGTGGTTAAGCACATGTCACGAAACACACGAGGAGCATTGGTTTATCCAATGTCCAACAATCTCCCCCCAGCGTGAGACATGTATGATTCAAACTCTAGATACCACTTGTTGGCATCACGATTTCCATTACACCAAAACTCGTAGGTGTTAGTAAACAGAAAGATCACCAGAGTTAATGGATCCATGAGAGAAGATTAATCATATTTCACGAAACACATCGGGAGCGCTGTTTTATCCAATGTCCAACAATATATTTCTTGGTTGGATGTGCTAGATAATGGCTAGTCTAATTGAAATTGTTCACGCTGAAAGACAAGAAACTTTGGTCATAGAAATCAAGTGAATAACTTATTATCTGTTGCGAACACGGGGAAGACCGTATGATGGAAGTTCTTTTATTTCTAGATGTCAACTCAAAATTAGGTATTTTCTTTCCTTATTATAGTAGTAATTTCAAAATCCAATTGCTTTAACTTTATAAATTATTTCAAAGTCCAATGTGAGTTCTTTTCTTTATAGATTGTAGATGTGAACGATAAATTACATTTATTTTTTGTTGTTTGTTTTTTAATGCTAAGATTTGTAATGTGTCTTAACAATAGTCATAGGTTTTTTGTAGTGCTTTTACAGGGTTTTTTGTGACCAGTGCATAGCAAGTTGACTTGGCTCTAGGTTTGTGGATTTGTTTCATGGATTCCATTTATTCTAGCATGAAGCATGATAATCCTAAACATGTAAGCTTTGAGTTTGTAGAAGGGGATATTCTAGAGTTGGATTTTCAAATCTATTGTTGGTTGTATATTCATCCAATAAACAACCGTTTGATATATATATATATATTATATATATATTATATATATATATATATATTATATATATATATATATATATTGTTAAACATATCATAATATTTTTAGGCATTAGTATATATTTGATATTTAGATTTAAATTGTGGCAAAATGTAGTTGAGAACTTCCAAGTGCAATTTGGCAAAATAAATAAACTTTCTCTTAATTATGGGGTAGATATATAAATCTAGCATTGTTTATAGTGGATACTATGTTTTCATTTTATTTCATGTCGTTGTGTATTTAGTTCATGTTTTGACAATAGTGATGTTTGTTTACACTATAAGGTAATTTTATTTGGTTGCACCAAGAGCTTGATTTACATTTGTTGTTTGGTTTAAAATATCTTAGATCGCTTCTTCTTAGGGCTCTTACACTAGAGCAAAATTTTTGGGTGGTACAATATTTATGAAACATATTTGTATGATTGTTCGTTGTGTTGCTACACCAATGCTTGATTTCTACTGGAAGGCCACCCTTTTGCATTTGCTATAACTATAAGATATTATTTTAATATATCATAGTTTTAGTATTTTGTTTTATGTATATTTAGATTTGTCTAGGTACACCTTACTAGTGCAAAAAAAACACCCATTTTGGAAGGTTATGGATCTTATAGTATCATACCCATTATTGTTTGTTGAGTAATCAAATGTAAATGTAAAAAGTGTTGTGTATATAAATATCATTGTAAATTTTGTGTTCGGGTATAGAATGTCGAGGAAAATGTTCCTTTAAGGGGGTGGGGTCTATAACAACCATTTTTGGTTTCCCCCTCATGTAAATATTTTCATGTGTGATTGTAAGTAATTGTGATAATGTGAAATTATTGGATTGAAGAGAAAGGACATGGATTCAGAGTCTGTGGAGAAGAAGTTGCTAGGAATTTCTCGGGGAAACAACCAAGATTTAAAGTCTACATTTAATTTTCACCCATATCACTGTGGAGTTGAAGGCAAAAATGAACATGCATTTAAATGCATATTGGCACCTTAGCAAAAGGATGAGTTGTCCTACTGTTGTGAAATTTGTTAGATTTGGCCAACATGAAAGGGGCATAATAAAAGTGCGCAGAGACAATATGTTGGGAAAAGAACAAATGGGGATACACCAACGAAGAATTATGTAGGAAACACAACATATCCGATAGGGGAGACCTGCTAAAAAGCATTACAATGTGGTATGCACATAACAATATATGAGATGAGTGGTGAAGGAATTCAAGAGTGAATGAGCGGACAATATGTGTGCAAAAAATAAAGGAAAAAGAAACCGTAGGTGGAGCCATTTGATCATGTTCTGGATCCTGTGTGGCGTTTCAAGCGGAGCCTGGAATAGTGCTATGGATTTCCATGTAATTTATTAGGTAGATCATTGGAGAGTGATTTAGATTTCTGTGTGTGTTGTTTAATAGGTGGATCCCCATGGAGCCTATCAGGTAGAGACATAGTGTGCAATGGATTCCTACAAGAGACAAGTGGAGGCACTATGGGATTTTGAATCCTAAAGTGCGAAGTAGGTGGAGGTACTCTAGAGTTTTGATTCTTATAGTGATTGAGTTGGAGAACTATGAGCTTTTATTTCCTTAAATTGTTGTTTGGGTGGAGAAATTATGTACTCTAGACCCTTGGTTGTTAGGTGGAGGCACTATGTGCTATGGATTCCCATGTGAAGTGTTAATTGAATTGGTGTGAAATTTCCTTAAGAAATTCACTCCTCGGGCTCTGAAACTAGCTTGGGGATGGTCATATGTAGGAAAGAATGATAATACATTTGACCTATGGTTGGGAGGAGAGTTAAAGTCCCTATTTTAGTTGTCATTCATTCATTTACTAAGACAAGTTTCTTACTTATACCTCTATGTATTTCTGTGCAATATGAATGTTGATTAATGTTATTATATATTAATGGTGTATCAACACTATTAAGGAGGAATATGTATTCTTGTATGTTTGCAATGAGAAGGTTGTGTGAATGATTCTCATGATTGTGAAGGATTGAAGATCCCCATGTTGTTGTCTCGTAAGTTGCAGAGTTAATGATATGATTATATTTGATTGTTTGACATGACAACTTACTATTACTAATTTTCAGTTCCATTATATGATATGTATGAAAATTATGAACCTTTGTTGAAGGTGATCTGTTAGAGTGTCATAGATGGCATGCTAAGAATAAGCTTGAATTCCTATTATTTATGACTGCATGTTTGACTCTTTAAATCATGGATCAATGGATGATATTATATATATATATATATATATATATATATATATATATATATATAATATATAACAATGGATTAAATTGTTTTTGTTGAACCCATTATGTGAATGATAGGATGTTGTGCATCTAAGTTAACAATTAAGTCTCGGTTATGGTTTATCCAAATTATGTGCTTGTTGGAGGCATGTTTTTTTTTTTTGTAAGCTTAGGTAGGTCCTTTTTTATATTTATAATAAAACAAACTGAATACACATACTTTCACTCGGTGGCCTCAACTTGCCCAGTGGGAAACCAAGTCTGTTGGCCACCTATGCATATTATATGCCATCCAAAATTGGTAAATTAGAAATCTTTCTACCCAGGCTATGTAAACAGAGCTATTTAAAATCCAGTTTTTATCTACTGTTCCCATAAACATGCATATATAAGAAAAACCAGCCACTAAAAAACAATAGTGACCTGAGATCATATGCTCAGTCTATTCCATCGGTTCGTCCTGGTCTGGCTCAACAACTGCTGGATCCGCTGCTGAGCCAGGGTATGCTGGTGTCCTATCCACGAAACTGGGAATGTGTCTCTGTATCTGATCCAGGTGTATATCTTGTTTACAGAGCTGAAATTGAATAGTCTGCAGGTCCCATTTGTAATCCGACATATCCCTGATTATCAAAGCCATACCCATGGAGACTTGCTCCACTGCCTTACACATAAACCTCTTCCAGTATAAGTGAAGAGTTTGCTTGTATTGAGACAAAGCTCATTTATCAAACTAGATGGGGTTCGATCTTGTGACATATTGACAACAAATTCAACACCTTACCGTTAGACTACGAAGGTGGGTATTCTTGTTGGAGGCATGTTAATAATGTTATTATCCTTATTAAATCTATGTTTGATGTCTGGAATGATTGTGCCAAAGTGAAGGTTTCAATCATGTAGCAATTAAGGTGTTGAGCATTGCTCAGGACCATGAAAGGCTTCGCAAAGCCATCGAAGTCCCTAAGCCTTCCAAGTATGAATTTGTAGAGTGTTAGGTTTGTGATTAGGCTGATTGTGCCATGTTAAAATTGTAAAATGAATTTGGATAATTCACAAATAAGTGAAGGGAATCATAAATTTCATTGGTCATAGGCTAGTCATAGTTTATGTCACTTAATCACAAGGCTTAGTGGGTGATTTGATTGTTAATAAAGGGATTAGTGGTTAATCTTGCGTTGCATCCATAGTCAGGCTATAAATTGTTGGAGTGGCGTTATTAACAAAAGGCATGTTATGGAGTGTTTTCCATCACATGACAGGGATATTTCCATTACATCATGTTCGATTTGGGCTTATTGCTTCCTTACTTCTCGATGCAAAGGTGTTGGGTGTAACGACATGGAGGAATGTTAGGGGAGGTTGGGATGGAGCCATTAAAAAGTTGTATAATGTGAATTTGTTGATTTACGTGGAGGAACGGGAACTTGTGAGACGCCTAGATTAGGCTTAGGTGGAAGATGTCACGTTGGCCATGTTGATTATATGGATGACATGGATAGATTACTAACATGGGATGCTTACAGCATGAAACATGACATGCTAAAATAGTATTTTCGGGTGGCCAAGGGGGCAAGTTGTAGATGGGATGTGGCACCTTCAATGGATGCCACATGGCAAGGTGACATCATTGTGATGTGACTAGGCCTTGTCCTATGTGCGTGGGCTACACTGATTTTCTTGTTAATTAACGACACTTGTACTTTCTGTTTGGTGCCAAGATCCAATGCGATGGTTTGGGAAAACATGTACATTTATATAAGGCGCATAACAAAAAAAAAATCATCAGTGATTTGTGATACCAATGATGGCTGTAGACACCCCTGCCTTGGTTAATTGTTAGTAAGGCAGGGGGGGCTCACAATTCATATAGGTCGTTAAGTTAGACGAGTTCCCATGTGGAGGAGATCAGGTGGGGAGGAGATGCATGATGTTGAAGTTGCATATGAAATAAAGTGCAGACCCCCCCAGCTGACTGTCACAAGGAATGGGGGCTTGACAATTAACATGGGATGTTAATGAAATGTGCTTACATATTACTGGTAGGCGATTTTTGCGAGGTTTAACTATTGGTTTCTTATAACAATATATTAATGAAATGACATTCTAAGGGCCAGACTCATGGGGCCCGTGGGCTAGTTAATGTGGAAGGCACCGCGTGGAATTGGCCATGGCCATGTTGGTACCCGAAGTGATGTGGTACTTCTTCAGTGAGGTGTGGTTGCCACATGGGTTCCATGTGACAGGTCCTTGTTTATGTGGAAGGGACTACATGACTAACTTCAAATGAGCATAACTTTTGATCTGGGTATCTGATTGGGATAAAATTTATACTGTCAAAAAACTCTTTATGACCTAAAAGTCGTGGTGTTTTTTTCCAAGGAAAAAGGCACAATTTTCATTAATATATTAAGAAGAATAATTGTTGTATCTTCAGCATGTATGAGATGTAGTCACATGAGAATGTAACAGTCAATGTTCTAATACATATATATAGATAAAACAACATAAGTGCCTAGAGCAAAAATAGTAGTAATAGCTTAACCAAACGATGTCCAAAAAATTGAGTGAAAGCAAAAAAGAAAAAAGCCAAGGAATGATCTAGAATATCATTCTGAGAGATTCCCATTCATATCTATGAATGGACGATGGAAAAACTAAAATAAGACACCATATTTGAATTCCTGAATTATCCATTGCCCCTGTTCAGCTGCACGACCTCTTTGGAAAGACGATCACCGATCTCATTCCTTTCCTCGTATATGTGAGATCATACAATAAAATCAAAATGTTATTTTAGAGTAATGACATCATCCAGAGTATCCTTGAGTGTGTGCAAGTGACAATGATATACATCGTTGATCCAATTTATAGCAAGATGTGAATCCCCAAAGATCTGAATCCAGTGACAGTTTTGTTCCAACACAGAGAGGAGAAGGTGTCTTAAATTATTTAGCTCAACAAAATTATTTGTTCCCCTTCCGAACCCCACTTTGATTCTGAAAGATAGGTGTTCATTGATGTGGAGGAAAATGCCCCCCCACAGCCTACGACCTGAGCCAAGCCATTGAAGTAACCTTAGGGAAGATTTTATCGATAAATTCGAGGGTGATGACCCGAGGCAGTTGACTGACGGGGTCATCTGGAATCAGGTTGAAGATGGCAGTAGAATTGATACAGGTGGCTGACCAGTTGATCTGATCATTTTGGAAGATAATGTGGTTCTTGTTTAACCAAATGCACCAACTAACTATCAGGGAATATTTCTTGCTTTTTGGGAGGGTGCCTCGGACCACCAACGAAACCATGCTTCCTTAGTATTTTGTCCATCCCATTTGATCTTCATGTTGAGAGAAGTAATAATTGTGGACCAAAACTGTGTTGTAACAGGACAGTGGAGGA
Source organism: Pinus taeda (assembly GCA_000404065.3). Classification (NCBI taxonomy): domain Eukaryota; kingdom Viridiplantae; phylum Streptophyta; class Pinopsida; order Pinales; family Pinaceae; genus Pinus; species Pinus taeda. The sequence goes on along the minus strand of APFE031413057.1, from coordinate 49,004 downwards.
AGAGATGGTCCATGTCCTCTGCGACGGATTTACATAAGCAGCATCTGGAGGGATCGTGGAATGCCCACTTCATGAGATTGATTTCTGTTGGAACTTTGTTAAAGAGAATACACCACATGAACAATCTTATCTTTTGGGGGGATTTTAGTTTCCAAAGGTGGTACCATCGCCAACAATTTATTCCAAAATCCTGGGCAGTCATAAGAGCCTCATAATGCGCTTTTGGGGAGTACCTCTTGTGAGGGGCAGTGGCCCAGATGATCTCATCCTTCCAGAGCGCCAATGAAGCACTGCCAGGCTCTGTGCCATCTGTCGTGGATGCCCAAAATCCTATAATCCAACCATCACTAAGGAGCTCATTGGCCATTTCCAACCTCAACATTTTGGGCAATCTGAAAGATACCAACCCCTAAAATAAATTGTCTCAAATCTCTCGGGAGAATGTGCGCATTGCCGCATCCGATCTAGGCATAAATGCCTAATCTCACTTGCTCACCATTACCAATTTTCCATGCTAAACCATCCTTGATTAAACTTAAATATTGGGAAATGGCCTTCCAGATGATGGAAGCTCCGAGAGAGCATTGACTGGGACTGTGAATCCATTCCATAATTGATAGGGGATGGATGTACTTAAAGTATAAAACCTCTTGCCATAGGCTTTCATAATTGATTATTTTCCAGCCCATCTTTGCTGCAAGAGCTTTTGCAACGATCTGGAGATATTTTATTCCCCAACCTCCCAGTTTTTTTGGCTTTCCAATTATGTCCCAGCGGACCCAGGCAAAAGGCCTCCCCACATTTTGACCCCTCCATAGAAATCTACAACAAATTTTTGTTGAATCCTGTTGAGAATGCATTTAGTAATCCATGCCAGGGTCATCCAGTAAACCAGAATGGCCCTGAGCACTGATTTTATAAGAGATAGCATGCTCGCTCTAGAGAGCCAACGTCGCTTCCAGGTGTTTATTCTACTTTCAATCTTTGTGATAAACCAGGCCCAATCGATGATGTGATACCCATTTGGCTTTAGCTTGAACCCTAGGTATTTTAGGCCAGCATCCAGCTCTTGTCTGACAAAGGCGAATTGTTGGGATGCATACCTTTCCTCATTTTGTAGACAAGACACAAAAATGATGGTGGATTTGCCATAGTTTGGCAACATACCTGCAACTTTACAAAAGAGAGATAGTATGTCCTTAAAATAATAGGAATCATGAAAAAAACCATTTAGAAAAATAAGAATATCGTCTACAAACAAAAGATGAGAGAGCGATGTTATCTCCGATATCCGAACTCCCCCCAGAGCTCCCACCATGCAAGCATTTTTTATCAGTCTGCTTAAGCCTTCCATGATCAACAGGAAATGCAGAGGGGATAGAGGGCATCCCTGTGTCAGCCTCTGTTCAACATGAAAAAAACCCAAATCCACCCCATTGATAAGAATACTATAGGAGGTATAAGAGAAACAACACATGATCCAGGATATGAAGGAGTGGGGGAAACCACTATGAGTGAGAATGAGTTGCAAGTAGGACCAACTAGCCCGACCAATGGATTTTTTATTCTATTTCTTGATCGAGTGGAGGCCTTCCTGGGTAGTCCAAATGGCTTCATGGATTTGACGGTTGTTGAGGAAAGAAAATTGCTCCTTGGATATCATCTTGGATAAGATTGGTTTAACACGATTGGCTATGGTTTTGGATGTAATTTTCTAGGTGCAATTGCAGAGTGAAATAGGTCGATAATCATCAAAGGTGAGGGGCTTATCAAATTTGGGGATAAGGGCCAGGAAGGTCGAGTTAAAACCATCATGCATTCTGCCTGTAATTATGCATTCCTCAATATCTAGTAGAAGATCCGACCCAATAAACTCTATGAAGGTGTTATAGAATTCCATGGGCCACCTGTCCGACCCTAGGATTTTGTCCTTGTTGAAACGTTCTAGCACTGCTTCCAATTCCCCCAATGATACAATCACGTTTAGGGCCTCCACCTCTTCCAACTCAACAAATCTAGGGAGTACCTCAACAATGTGGAGAATCTCTGGGAGTGTGGAACCCCTAGGAGACTTGAAAATATGTGAAAAATGACGCATTCCCATATCAGCTAGCTGATTGAAATTGCTAGCCACCCTGCCTGTATGATCTTGCAATTCCCATATGGTATTGATATACTTTCTCCCTTGATCATATTGTTGAAAGAACTTAGAGTTTTCATCACCTGCTTTTAACCAAATCACTCTGCTCTTTAATCACCATGATTCCTCTTTCTATCTCAAAAGTTTGATCTTCTCCGTTTCTAGTTTGATAACATGTTCCTTTGCTTCAGCAAAAGCATAACTAGCAATCCCTGTGGCTTCCAAAAGTTTGAGGTCCCCTTCAATCCTTTGAAGATTGGCCTCATCCTTTTGTTGCTTGTTCCTCGCCCAACTGATGGTCTTTTATTTTAAACAGATCAAGTTTTTTGCAATTACTTCAGACGGGGAGGAATGACCATCCAGGATATAGTGAGTCCAAGAGTCTCTGATAATTTTGTGGAATTTAACTTCAGAAAGTCAGGTTGATTTGAACTTGAAAGGTGATTGGGGCTTGTGGTTGTCATCCCGAATCTATAAGAAGATCGAGAAATGATCTGAAAGTCTACCCGAACCCACCCACTGGCGAATTCGATCCAATCTGGTTAACAATGGGGCCTTAATAAGGAAATGATCCAGTCGCCTGGCCAAAGCATCCTCCCTAGTCCTTCTATTCCTCCAAGTTGGCATAAGTTTTTCCGTATCAATGTTCAGAAGGTCATGGGAATCCATCAAGACTTCAAAAAAGGTCGTTACAGGGTCGATCTGGGCCTTGTTGCCCCAGGATTCTGCAAGCCCTAATGAGAAGTTTAGGTCCCCACCGAGAATTAAATGTTCTGATTGCAATAAATCGACATCCAGGAGTCTTTCCCAGAAAATCTCCCTGTTATGGTAGGGCCTGTAGATGTTGATAAGCCTAAGGGGGAGATTGAAATCAGAAGAGATGATGTCTGCACCCAAGTAACACTCACCACCCCAAACATTTTCCAATCTTATTGATCTTTTTTTAAAACCCATGGCGCAACCACCTAAACGCCCTCGAACATCCAAGAAAAGAAAGACGCAGTGCAGAAGAAAATTCATGAGCACTTTGTTTACGAGGCTCCCTTCCCCCAGGGTTTCTTGCAGGAAAATGACGTCTAATCTCTCTAAATTACATAACCTCTTTAGTGCTAGTTTTTTGACCAGTTGGCCAAACCCCTACAGTTGAAGGAGAGGCACTTCATGGGGTAACCTTTGCAGGGTTTCCGTTTGCTCTAAGGACCCACTCAATTGAGGTTTGAATGCCCGAAGCCACCTCAATGCCAACCCTCCTGATGGCTTTTGATAAATGGGATTGTTTGCCCCTGGGGGGCCTCAAGGGTAAGGAGGGGAGGGGATCCTCGTCCAAGCCGAAGGAAGAGGTCTAAGAGATAGGTAACGATTGAAGATTGTAGCAGTGAGAACCACTTGAGTTCGGGCTACCTCTAGGAGCTAGAGGAGGAGGGGTCAGAATAGTGGAAGGGTTTGAACTGAGTGGCGGGGGAGGAGCTGATATCACATGACAAATTGGGGAACACATCTTGCTAACCCCAAAACCCGAACCAGATAATAGCATAGATGCAGATGCAATATCAGTCAATATAGATTCATTTGAAAATAGAGGAGGGGGAGGAGGAGTACCTGAGATCTGGTGAGAGGTGGTGCCGAGGTCCCAGAGTCCGGCCATGAAGGTGATACCCCTAAATCATCCCGACTCGGCACCGAGGCACCAGCAAGGTCCGCATGCGAAGGAAAATCCACCTCTAACGTTTGGGTGCTTGCCGAAACTTGTGACCTCAGACTGTTTCCCAGACAGCAGGGGGCAGTCTTTATGCAGGTGTCCCACCTTGTGACACTGCCTGAAGTGAAAGGGGATGCCTTCATAGTTGAGAATCTTCCACCTTGTGGTCTTGCCCATCTGTAATTAATAACTCTCCACCAGTCCTTCCCTAGTGTCTAGGTGCACTAGAATTCTTGCAATGGCCATGCACCCAGTGTCCCGATAAGCCCTGTCATGATCTAGATACACCCCCATGTCATCGCCAATGCACCTAAAGATATCCTCCGCCCAAAATTGGAGTAGAATATCAGGGAGGCGAATCCATATTGGACCCGCTCCCATGTTTTCCTTCTTAGGATTAAATAGCGGCGACCATTGTTTTAATAGGACTAGAGTCATTTCGATATTCCAGTACCGCGTCAGGACCCAATCCACCAGTTCCGACTACGGAATATGAGCGCGAACCACCCCCCTGACAATGTGATGACCCTTGGTAGTTGCACCATAAGATTTACCCAGACCTCCACAATGCATTTCCTAAGGCGAGTTGGGGTGTAATTCCTGCCACTGACCCTGCCCACTAGAACCGTGCTCTCCATTAGGGCAGCTTGAGCCATGGTTATCCCAACCCCAAACACAAAGATCCAGCCACATTCTCTGACTTTTGAAAGCTTCAATTTTTTTCCTCCCCCCGTACTTTTTTGTCAGTTTGTGGGTGCTCCTTTAGGTTGAGGGTTTTCGTCTGAGTCTAAGGATCTATTTTCTTCAGGCACAATGTCCAGTCTAGGGATACCATAAGAAAAACCTAAGGAATGAGCTATGGTAGGGACCAAGTGTGAAATGCCTTCGGGTGCAGTTCCAAGTGTGCTATATTCAGGAGGCAAAGTGCCCCGCACTTCCAAGGCCGTTCCACCAAACCCTATCATTGATACACTCGTGTAGCCTTGAGGAATGTTTGTACGCAGGTGAGCATGTGACCAAGACTGGAGCTCTGATGGTGATGAGATGGAGAGGAAAGGAGAGTCAGAGCCTTCACCCAGGCATAATAACCCATTCAAAACCGTTGTGGCCGGTTGCGAGTAGTCCAAACCCTAGAAGGAAACCTCCATATCTTCCATTAGAGTCGAGAGTTTAGCCACCTACTCAGTCAGCGGAATGGATGTTTCCAGTTCCTTCCCTGTTTTTGAATTTGTTTTTCTTCTACCCAGATATCTATTGGGATCAAAGTCTGAGAGGAGTAGTCTAGTAGCTCCTCATCCATTCATAAACCAATGCCGTTGAAAGAGTAGTAAGTTGTTCTGAGAAAACCGGGCATAAACCCCGATAGATGTTGACCCCTGTTGTAAACTTTCAAGCCCCCGGAGATCAGCAGATGATAACCCTTTTTCACCGCAGTAGTAAAAAACCATAATTGTCATGAAAAGAACATACAACAAAACCCCTGGGAATTGAGGCTATTACGTCTTCTGACAAGAATCTAAAGTAAAAACCTCAGGGAGGAGATTAATTGTTAAAAAAACTTCTACCAAGCCAAAAAATGAGGAGAACGTCGCGTCTCGAACTTGTGGGCAGGAGAAAAAAAACAAAATGAGACTTCGGGAGAAGGGACATATGTTCCCCACCATAGTGCATTTTGGGTAACACTGCAAAAAAACCCTTTGGTTACTTCCCGCTATGGCTTAGAACCTGCAATAACCAAAAAAGGCTAGCCCGACCATCGAATCCTCGTAGCGTCATCTCTAATTTCATAGGACATAAGTTATTACCCAAAAAGTCATGGTGTTATCCATAGTCACTCCAAATTTAATTATTCTAACTTTGGGAAAGAAGAAATTTTGTAACCCCATTTGCAAAATGTGACCATGGAAGTTGGCTTAGTTGAAAGTAACACCTCCCATTCAGATTGGTTTAATATAAGGGAGTGTGATGGAGCATTACATTTCTTTTATTCTACAATAATTTTGTTAGCAATACTAATCATCCCTTTCTCTACATTCAAATATCCATGCATTGCATTAGTCAAATTAATTTTGGCTTCACGTTTCACAAACATAGCAATGGATGTAGGAAGAGAAAGAGTGTAGAATTTGATTTGAACATCATATCTGAGATTGAAAGCATTGGGAATCTTAATAAGAAGTCTAAAAATCTTTTGATTAAAATATTTGACTTTCTCCTTGGAACCCATTTTTAATATACATAGTTATACTAATAAAGTAGTTGGTGATTTATCATCACCAAATTTTTTAATAAACACGTCTTTAACTATGTCACAATTATGGAGAAAGTTTGGTTGTAAGTAAAAATAACATGTATATGCTCTAACTTCAAAAGTATACAAAAAAAGTATGAAAACAACATATTCCTTTTGAACACCCCTTAGATTGATGACCAACATAAATTTATTAATGCGACCATCGCTCTAGGTGTTTAGGCAAGTTGTCTGGGTCACTTGCGAAATTAACAACCCCCAAGGTTTCCCATGGTATTCTTAGTTTTTTTTATCCAACCATAGTATAAGTAGTAACAATAATAGTTGATGAAACAAGTGAAGAGGTTGTTACAGGCTGAGTGCGTGCAGAAACAAGACATGGAAAAGGTTGAGTGATTTGGACTTGATTTTGTTTACTAGACTCCTATGGTTTGAGGGAAATTTGGCATCTCTTAGTTTTAATAGCTTTTGATTTACCAATAATAGGAATTTTTATTAGTGGCACACCTAGTTTTTTACTTTGCATTCTACTTAAAACTCTTTAATGTTGTAATTCATAAGAAACAACATAAGCTTCTAGTTGTCGAGGAACATTTTATGTAGATAAGTGTATCAAGGGAAATAGACCTGAAATTGATTTCATTGGAAATAATGGGGGAGAGGGGGTGGGGTGGGGTGAATTAGTATTTCATTTTTTCTTACAATTTAATTATCACTAGAATTAACCATTTAGATCATATGAAGAGTACACAAGAAATATATGAACAATTTATTTATATTACAAGGGAAGCTACAACTTTTGGCTTACCAACTACAACTAGAAGGGCTACAACCCCAAGATTTACCAAATCCCATTGGAAGGAGGCGATAACCTCTTGAAGGAAGCTACAACTTCCTTTCATAGAACCACCCTAACACCCTAAACAATAAAAGAAAGCAGAAAACTCTTTGGCTCCCATATCACGGATAGCGACGCAAATACAACAATATATAATCACTGCTATCTTTGCTTAAAAATATTCAATTTTACATATACTCCAATTAAATTCAAGATCTTCTCCAAATTTCTACAAGAATAATTTCAAGATATGCTCCAAACTTCTACAATAATAACTTCAATATTTGCTCCAGACTTACACAACAATAACTTCAAGATATGCTCCAAAATTCTACAATAATAACTTCAAGATATGCTCCAAACTTCTCCAAGAATAAATTCATGATATGCTCCAAAATTCTACAAGAATGATGCCAAAAAGAACTTCAAAAATTGTGCCAAAAGTCCTTCTGTAGATATCTTCCCCAATCCGAACTCTCCTCACTTCTGGTTCATGAGATATGAACGCTAGAAACACTTATTTTCTTCGCTTGTTTCAACAGGTCAAAATTTTTCTTGAGCGATTTGCTAAAATGCCTCCTCCTCATGCCTATATATAGTGCATTCGAGGTCTAGACTAGGCTAAGTTTTCCACTAGCTAGGTCGACTTATCCACTGGCTGGACTTGGCTTGTACAACTAGCATAATGTATTGTGAATATTAAAAAAATCATTTCTCCTCAACCATGAGGATTTAGAGGGAGTTTCATACACCATTGAAAAGGTGTCATAATAAGATTTTCAATCATGCATGTTAGACTTCCATTTGAGGTAGGTAAATGGAGGAAAAATGCATTCAAAGATAGGGTACTGTCCAAATGGAGCATAAAAAATCCAAAAATCATTTCTCTTCAACTGTGAGGAGTTAGAGGGAATTCCATATACCATTGGAAAGGTCTTGATGAGGGCTATGTGATGTTATAGTCCTTCCTTCGCCTTGAAAACATTTTCCTTGATTTTCTTTTGACTATCAATTTTGCATTTGAGGGCTTAAACCTTTTTTCTCTTTAGGGCTTCTTGAACTATTATAACATGCATTGATCATCCCAAATCTACGACAACATCCTTAATATTAGGGCTTTGACATCAATGAAAACATTACTCAACATTGACCCATTCACCCTTTGTGACATCGATGAAAATTTTCAACCAATAATATCCCCCCTTTGTTATTGATGTCAATACTCATGCTCTCATTATCATCATGCCCACCTTCTCTCCATTCTTCACTTTCTTCGTCTTCATGTTGCACTTCCTTTTCCCTCCCCCTTGGAAATCAATGGAAAAGGGTGACTTATGTCTTTGGGGATTCCCCCATAAACATATGGAACTCAACACTACTTATGTCTTCTTTTCCTTTCCTTCTTTGTTGTGCTTTTGACTCCTTTGCTTGGATTCACTCTACTTGGTCTAGAATGTATATGTTGTTTGGTCTTATTTTGGGTATTGCAACTGATCTTGTTGAGTCTTCTTCTTTGATTTCACACTTCCAAGAGTCAAACAAGAGATTATACCCTTGATCACACATGTTTCCAACATTGAAAATATTGTGCCACATATCCTTAACTAACAAAACATTTGTGCTTTCATATGTTCACTTCCAAGACCTACTACATATTTTCGAAGTATCTTGACATAAGAGTTATCTCCAAATGCAACACTGCCACTTTTTTCTTTTAGGCTAACAAATTTGTTTTGATCTCCAGTCATAAGTGTCAACCATCCACTGTTTATGTACCATTTTGATCCGGATTTAAACAGGAACGCAATAAAATACAGAGATAACCATAAAGATAGATATGTGGCGGAAATAATACTTCATTTCATTACTGTAAAATACTGAAATATGCTTACAAACATAAATGGAAATAAACAAGCTAGGGCGATGGTAGCTTATCTCTGAGAAGATATGTGGCGGCTGCATGCCTCTCCACTGTGTTACAATTAGGCTCGAAGGCCTATTTATTGTTGAGAAACAATGGAAAACCCTTCACATTCAAAAAACTAACCCTAGAAGATGAAACGCCAAATTGTGGACCCTGTTTTGGGTAAGTTGGTACATCAACTTCCCGGGGTCGCGAATTGGTCGTATTATCTCCGTTTGACGCACATGATAGCCTGTTGGAAAGATCTCTCCAAGGACTATGACGGAAAGACAATTTTTTATCAAAAAAATCGCTGGCGGTAGATTTCCCAAAAAACTTCGTTTAGGGCCTCAAAACGGCTCCGGAAGTTTAGGACCCGAAAAACTGCTAAAAATAGTAAAATGCGCTATAATTAAGGAAACTAAAAAATTGAAAGAGACAGTTGTGGGGGTCCAAATGGGATAGGTGGGTGGCCACCAACATCCACCTAGATCACATTCATCTTATTTATCTTCATCTATCAATGCTAGATTGCAATTTTCCTTCTTTCTCTTCTCCCATGGAATAATTAGCTTCTTTGCTTGTATGACCAGAGCATTCTCTTTCACAAGCCTGCAATCTTGTGCCTTGTAACCAAGATTATTGCACTTGTAGCATACAATGTTCTGATTCATTGGTGGTTCAAATGGATTGTAGTTTTTGTTTTTAGATCCAAATACATTTCTAGATTTAAATTCCTAATCATTCCTGCTCCTGGAATAATTGCATCTTGTATTGATTTTATAATGAATTGCTTTATGCCCAAAATTTCTGAAAGAGTAACAATGACCAAGAAATATATTTTCATACCTAGGAGAGAAAGATGATCTTTGAAGTTGTTTTGCCTTGGAGTAGGTTCAATCCATCTTTGATCCTTGTGATGGATGTTCTTGGAATCACCAACATGTCTTATTTTAGTTTCTTCCTTGGAGCTTTGTCCTAATTGCTTGAAGATGCACCTGTATAGCCAAGACATGTTTTATTGTCTGGTGATCTTTGAAAATTGAGAATGTTATCCAACACTAACGAGTTTTTCAAGTTATTTTTTAATGTATCAACTTCAGCCCTAAATGTCATAATTTCCTCTTCCAGCTTCTTACAGTCTTCTTCTTTCTTCATCATTTGAGTCTTTATTACTTCCTCAACTTTGTTTACTTCTTCAAGTTGAGCTTTTAAGGAGATAATTTCTTCATTGTATTTTTCAAGCAGGCTTTTCAATTGTCTATACTTGTTTTCAAGCTTTCTATTTTCCTTTTCATTATTCTTTGATTTTTTGTTGAAAATGTGTTATGAATTAGCTCACAAAAAGATAGAAAATATATATCAACGACTTCAAAATTAGCCTCTTAGAGGGAGAAACCTCTTTACATTACATAAATGAACAATTCTTGGATGATACAAATGATTAGCACTCGGGAAGCTGCAGGAAGCTCCAATTTGTATGCCATAGTACCAATATTCTGCAACACCTTGTATGGACCATAATACTTTGGTGATAATTTATTATCCTTCTTAGCTTGCTTGAGGGACATTTGTTTATATGGTTGTAGCCATAGGAATATCCAGTCACCTACATAAAAAATTATTTCGTTGTGATGTTGATCTGCCTGTTGTTTCATTCGATTTGTTGCCAAAGTGAGGTTATCCTTTAAGAGTTGGAGAACTTGTTGTGGTTGCTTGATGTGATCTTCCACTGCTTGAACCTTAGAATTTTCTCTTAAATATGATATGATGGATGGTGGATGATATCCATAAAGTGCCATAAATGGGGTAATTTTTACTGTAGTATGGAAGGAAGTGTTATACCACCATTTAGCTAGAGGCAACCATTTGACCCATTGTGTTTGTTTATCAAAGACAAAGCAATGAAGATATCCTTCCAAGCATTTGTTTACTATCTCATTTTTCCCATTAGATTGAGGATGATAAGATGAGCTATGAGCTAGCTGAGTATCGAGACAAGAAAATAATTTTGTCCAATTTTTTTTAGTGAAAATGGGATCTCTGTCGCTTACAAAAATCTTTGGGTTTCCATGTAGCCTTTGAATTGTTTCCATAAATGTAGTAGAAATTGTACTAGCTTTAAATGGATGAGATAATGCACAAAAGTGTGCATACTTTGTAAGTCTGTCAACTACCAACATGATGACACTCTTTCCTTCGGACTTGGGTAAACCTGTGATAAAATCCATTGAAACCTCCTCCCAATGTTGGCTTGGAATGGATAAAGGTTGTAATACACCTGGGGTCTTAATTGTTTCAAATTTATTTTGTTGGCAAACCAAACATTCTGCCACAAACTTTTGAATATCTGATTTAAGGCCATCCCAAAAAAATTCTGTCTTAACCCTGTGAACATGTTGAACATGATCCTTCCAAGACTTGTTGTAGATTAGTATATCAACAAAATATACTAACACAAATTTTCTACGGAAGGGTTTGAAAATGGAATTCATCAAACCTTGAAATTTGAAGGTGCATTGGTAAGGCCAAAAGGCATGACCAAAAATTCATAATGACCCTCATGAGTTTTAAATGTTGTTTCTAGAATGTCTTTAGTTTTCATTCTAATTTTATGATATCCCGAATGAAGATCCAACTTGGTGAAGTAAATTGATCCATGCAATTCATCCAATAATTCATCAATGACAGGAATGGAAAATTTATCTTTAATAGTGAGCTTGTTGAGCTCCCTATAATATGGACACGTGCGCCATGATCCATCCTTCTTGTGCACCAATACTACTGGAGTAGAGAAAGAACTTTGACTACGTTGAATTATACCAGATTCTAGCATTTTTGCAACCATAAGTTCAATTTCACTCTTTTGAGCATAGGGATATTTGTAAGGCCTAATGTTTGGAGGAGCACTTATTGGAATCAAATGAATAGCATGATCATGATCACGAATAGGTGAGAGGCCTTTGGGAGTCTCAAATACCTTGGAATGATTGTCCAAGAATTTTTGGAGATTTGGATAAATAGATGATTTCGATGTGGGAACCTCTAGCGAACATAATTGTGAAATTACGCTTCATTGTTCTTTCTTTAGAAGCTTTGTCATTATGTTAGAGCTTATTATCTTTCCTGGTTTCCCTGTGATACCCCTTAATTTAATTTCCTTTCCTTCCGAACAAAATTTCATGAAAATTTCTTGAAAATTAAAATTTATTGTACCCAAGGATTGTAGCCATTGGACTCCTATTACAACATCAGCACCACCCATTGGAATGGAAATAATTGGGCTATTCAATACATATTCTCCTACGGATAGCTTGATATTATGGCACTTTCTAGAGAAATTTATGGTTCCTCCACTGGCAACCATCACTTGAAACTCTAGTGTTGTATATAGGAAGCAATTCAATTTCTTGGCTATCTTACAATGAATAAAATTATGGGTGTTGCCCGAATCAATCAACATTATTACCTTTTTCTTTTTGATGTGTCTTTCTATCTTAAAGATACAAGGTCTGAAATTTAGACCCGAGATCATCGAGATTTCGTCTCAAATGGGTTTTTTTTGTTTTGTTTCTGTAACGTCGCAGCAAAAAAAAAAAGTTATAGTGAAAATGCCACGATGACTTGTTTGGAGCAGCGAAACCTTAGAATCCAAAGCTTTGATACCAAATGTTATGAATCAACTCACAAAAAGATAGAAAAGATAGATCAAACACTTAAAACCTATTCGAGGGGGAAACCTCCTTTACATTACACAAATGAACAATTCTTGGATGATACAAATGACTAAACCTCCTTTATATATAGGACTCTAAGGGGTCACAATATAATCAAAGCCGACATAATAATAATAATATAAGGGCACAAGAATAACAATATGGGGACAATAGGGGCACAATAATAACAATAAGGGCTACAATGGCAATAGTAATGGGGGAATCACTAGTATTATAGGGACCTAACAAAATGTAGCAAGAAAATATAGTTTTGCCTTTGTCTTGGTCAAACTAGATTAAAATTAGAATTTATATTTCAGTAGAATACTTGGAGGTAGTTAACTTAGGTGACATGGCTCTTATCACTTAGCTAACTCAGTAAATTCGAGTTGGAGACACTTCAGTTTAGTTCTGCACGATTGGTTGCTAATTTGTAGCAATCTATTTTAGTTAAATTGAGTTATTGTAAGTTTAACTAGCTTTAATTGTTAGAAGAGCTAGTGGAGGTCAAGTTGTGGATGTGTAAATTCAACCACACTCAGTGATCAACCAGTTAATTGATCAATCAACCCAAAATAATTGTTGCATGCATAGAATTTGAGTTACCCAGTTGAGATGGAGATTCCAAGGCAATGTACTATCAGTTGTAGTATATTCCCATGTGTACAAGTGGTGCATGCAATCAAAGATTGACCTAAGGCTATTGCGCAATTCGTTGGTGTGAAATTCCTAAAAAATAGGCATTTTCCAAATCAAACAATGCAAGGAAATAGGAGCTTGGGAAGGCTTGAAATTGGCTAAGTGTTAAGCCAGGTTTAGTTAGTCAGGCAGGGGGGTGAGCTATACACCTGCAGGATGTGCTCAAGCTTGAGCAAGCATTATATTTCTTCTCTATTATTTGATTAATGCAATATAGATAGTAAGGGGTTTTGAGCAGTTACTTTCCCCTAGATAAATCTATTTTCATGTGTGATGTTTCCTTTTGCATGTCTATGATTCCTATTTTAGATGGTGAATTAACTTCCACGGATCAATAGAGTAGCTTCAAGTCTTGTGATTTAGTAAATTCCATGAGCAGTATTGAATCTACACATTAATTTCTACATGGTATTAGAGATGGAATCACTATAGAGCAACGATTTCAAAGTTGTCATTGCAGGAGATTCGAATTTGAAGATCAGTGTTGCAGGTTTTCTTCACAAATGAGAAGATGGCTTTCAATGGACTTAGGCTCGAGTATGCCTTGGAAGGCATGTCAAACTTTGTTGCATGGAAGGACTGCATGGAGGCAGTATTGGATGATAATGGGCTACTAGAATAGATCAAAATAGATGTAGAAAACCCCAAGAATATGATGCCTAGAATATTGCTTAGTGGATTAAGGATTTTGCCAAAGCGAGCATAATCATATTGGAGGGATTTCAAGATAATATTGTCTCGAATCTCCACGGAAAAGAGACTCTATTCGTGATGTGAAAAGAACTGACCAAATTTTTCGAGAACAATAGTGACCACAGGAAGATGACACTCAAGGACAAGCTTTGAAGTATCTATGTGCAAAAGAATGACACAATTTCAGAGTACCTAGGTAGGTTTACACAATGTCGTGATGAAATTGGTGGGGTCAGTGTTAATTTCCCTGAAGAAGATTTGGTAGCTCTAGCCCTTTTGGGCCTTCCTAAGAGCTAGTATAACTATCAAGATTTGATAAATGGTGGAGATAAACTACCAATTTGGGAGCAGTTATGGTCTGATCTAGTGCAGGAAGAAATAAGGCGGAACACCAGAGATGAGACCTCATCTAAGGATGAGGATGAGGAGAACTGTTCCTTAGATGGAAATACAAAGAAAGGGAAGGGAGGAAATCCCAATCCAAAGCAGATTTGAGTCAAGGGGGAAAGAAGAAATACTTTTCCAAAATCAAGTGCTTTCATTGTCATGAATTCATACACTATGCAATAAAGTGTCCACATAACAAGGAAAGCAAGAAGACCGCAGGAGGAGAAACACGTGAAGCTTTGGCTTCACGGTTCAAACTTGAGTTTACCCTCATTTCATGCATGGAAAGTGCAATAATGGGTAGTGTGTGGTATTTGGATACAAGTGCCTCATTCCACATGAAGGGGAACAAATATTTTTTCAGTGACTTGGAGGAGAAGGATATGCAGATGCACATCGAGATGGGAGATGATGGAAGATATAACATGATTAGTATTGGTATAGTTACTTTTTAGAGGGAGTCTAGCTCCCCTCTCAGGATCAAGGATGTGATGTTTGTACTGGGTCTAAAGAAGAATCTAGTTTCCGTAGATGTGTTAGAAGACCATGTACGATGTGATATTCAACAAAGGGAAGGATTTCTTGAGACACATCTCCATGGGACAAGTGAAGAAAATCGGGGTTCAAGTGACGAACCTCTACAAATTAGATGTTGAATGCTGCGACAACATTGAGCATAAAAGCAGAGAAGGTGCAGAGTCGAGATTTCAGTGAATTATGGCATAAAAGACTTGGCATTTTGCATCATGGAACTTTGAAGATCATGCAACATATTTCTACAGGTATCCCCAAAGGAACACTAGAGCAGTGGGATACATGCAAGGGGTGTATGTTGGGAAAGTATAAAAAATTCACCTTCAATGGCCGGGACAACAAGGTGCATGCAGTCCGTGAAAGGATCCACTCTAATGTCTCTGGGCCTTTCTGACAACCTACACTACCAAGCACAAGTATTATGTTATATTTGTAGATGATTTCTCATGGAAGTGTTAGATCTACTTCATGCAGGAGAAAGACCAGACATTCTCCAAATTTGTTGAATTTAAAGAACTTGTTGAGAAAGAAACTTGCAAGAAAGTGAAGGCTCTCAAGAGTGATAACGAAGGTGAGTACGTGTTGAATAATTTAAAAAAAAATTGTGGTAAGGAAGGCATTCAATGGGAGTTGACAACACCCCATAACCCACAACATAATGGGGTTGCTAAGAGGAAGAACAAAAGTATTGTAGGAGCATCAAGGAAGATGTTGCATGATCAAGGCCTTCCACTCCACTTGTGGGTTGAAGCATGAAACACAATGATCTATTTGCAGGACATGAGTCCTCACATGATTCTTGGCATGAGTACACTAGAGGAAGCTTTGTCAGGGAAGAAACCATATTTGTCACACTTCAGGATCTTTGGATCATCAATTTACTGTCATGTTTCCAAGGAAGAAAGGAAAAATCTAGAGCCAACAACATAGTTTGGCATATTTGTGGGGTAGACAGACAGACCTCACAATTACTGTGTGTACTTTCCATCTCTCACAATGACAGTGGTAAGAAGGGATATGAAATTTGATGAGGAGAAGGAAATGGTGTGTTCTCTTGAGAGGGAGCTTCAGTTGCAGCCTGATCAAGATATTTTGGCTCCAAAGGAAGAACCTCAAGAAGTTGTGGAGCATCCACAAGCATAGGAGCAGAGAGTGGATACATCCACTCAAGCAGAGACATCTAGAAGGAAGGAAGCAAACCAAGGAACTTGATGGATTATTGCAAGATGCTAGAGAGAATGTGGGAGCACCCACATCACAACGTAGGTAGTGGAGGTCACTGGATTAGTACATTGGCTACATGGATCTAATGAGTAAGATTATAGAGACTGATACATCCTTAGTCGAGGAATTTGTAGAGAAATTAGCATGGGTTGATGCTATGGTAGGGAATATGATTCCATTTTCAGAAACAGTGTTTGGGAACTGGTCCCAACACTAGCAGACAAATCAGTGGCTGGTTTGAGATGGATTTACAAGGTAAATCATGCAGCAAATGGTAGCATAGAGAAACATAATTCCATATTTGTGGCCAAGTAGTTTTCTTAGGTTGAGGGAATTGACTATAAGGATACATTTTCTTCAGTAGCAACGTACTCATCCATTAGGCCAATTCCATCATTGTCAGCACAAATATGGTGGAAGATCTACTAGATGGATGTGAAGATAACATTCCTCACTGGATTTATTGAGGAGGATGTGTATATTAAGCAGTAAGAGGGGTTTGAGACGTTTGACAGAGAGTCACATGTGTGTATACTCAAGTGAGCTTTGTATGGGATTAAGTAAGCACCATATGCTTGGTATACTAGGTCAGGGTGCTTGGTATACTAGGATCGATAGATATATTACCAGTTTGGGCTTCACAAAAAGTGATGCAGATGTAAACCTTTATCACATTATGGTTGAAGGTTAATTATTGATTATTGTATTATATGTTGATGACTTTATCCTTAATGGTGATGAGAAACTAATTAGATCTTGCAAGGAGGACCTTGCAAGAGAGTTAGAGATGAAGGACATGGGCCTCATGCACTACTTCCTTGGTTTGGAAGTATGCAAAGGAGATGGGGAGCTGTTTGTCTCTCAGGGAAAGTATGCCAACGATATACTTTAGAGGTTCCACATGGATAGGTGAAAACCCATGGAGACTCCTTTAGCAAGAAACTAGAAGAAATAGGATGCTACTTCAGGTGAAGTAGTGGAGGCTATCATTTACAGGTAACTAGCGGGTTCACTTATGTATTTGGTGAACACATGAACAGACATGTGTTATGCAGTTAACCAACTTAGTCAAGCAATGGTTAATCCAACCAAACTGTATTGGAAGGCAACAAAGCATGTGTTGAGATACCTCAGAGGCACTACTCAATTTTGTCTTTAGTACATATGGACAAAGGGAGTGAAGTTGCAAAGCTTCATAAATGCAGATTGAGTAGGTAGTCCATCAAATTGGAAGAGCACATTAGGAGGAATTTTCAGTGTTCGGTTTGCAGTGGTTTCTTGGTATAGCAGGAAGAAAAGATCTGTGGCACTCAGCAGAGTAGAAGTAGAGTACATGGTTGCAAGTCAAGCAACATGTGAGGTTATCTAGATGAGAAACATTCGTGTTGGGCTATTTGGCCAGATGATGGATCCTATTGTGATTTGTTGTGATAACCAAAGTTGTATCAAAGTCTCTGAAAATCTTGTATTTCATCATCAATCCAAGCATATCGACATCTAGTATCACCGTCTACGAGAATGTGTGTAGAGGCAAATTATGTTGTTGCAGTACATTCCGATAGAGGAACGAGATGCAAATATTTTGAAAAAGGCTTTGTGAAGAGGAAAATTCAAGTTCCATAGAAGTAGGGTTGGGGTATATGACAATCCCTTTCTTCCTGAGCGGGAGTGTTGAAAATACAATAAGAAAATCTAGTTTTGACTTTTCCTTGGTCAAACTAGATTAAAATTCAAATTTCTATTTCAGCAGAATACTTGGAGGTAGTTAACTGACATGACATGGCTCTTTTCACTTAGTTAATTCAGTAAATTTGAGTTGGAGACCCCTGATTTTAGTTCTACATGATTGATTTCTAATTTGTAGTAATCTGTTTCAATTAATTTGAGTTATTGTCACTTTAACTAGCTATAACCTTAAAAAGAACTAGTGGAGGTTAAGTTGTGGATGTGTAACTTCAACCACACAAAGTGATCACCCAGTTAACTGATCAATCAACCCAAAACAATTCGTGCATGCAGAGAATTCAAGTTACCCAATTGAGATGGATATTCCAAGGTAGTGTACTATCAATTGTAGCATATTCCCATGTGTACAGGGGGTGCATGCAGTTAGAGATTGACCTAAGGCTATTGCACAATTCCTTGGTGTGAAATTCCTAAAAAATAGGGTCAATTTCCCAAGGGAACAACATAAGGAAATATGAGCTTGGGAAGGCTTGAAATTTGCTAAGTGTTGGGCCAGGTTCAATCAGTGAGGTAGGGGGATAGACTATACACTTATAGGGTGTTCTTAGGCTTGAGAAAGCATTGTATTTCTTCTTTATTCTCTTATTAATGTAATATAAATAGTAAGGGTTTTGAGCAATTGTTTTCCCTTAGATAAATGTCTATGCACGCGTGATGTTTACTTTTGCATGTCTATGATTCCTATTTTAGATGGATAATTAACTTTCGCATATTAGTAAAGTAGCTTCAAGTCTCGTGATTTAGTAAATTTCATGAGCAATATTGAATCTACACATTAATTTCTACATTTTTCTCAAAGATCTTCATCTCCCTGTTTGGTCTATGAATATTTTCTAAGTCCCGAGAAAGAACCTATTATCATATTTGGATCTTCATCATCTGAATCATTGACCTCTTCATCATCATGATTGTTATCTAGATTTTCTTGGGTTATGAAGAGGACTTCTCTTGCAACTGGTTCTTTTGTATCACTTTCATCTGAAGAGTTGTTGCCTTCTTTAGAATAAATATTTTTCTTTTGGAATCTTTGTTTTCCTTAAAAGACATTTTTTAGTGTAATGACCTATTCTACCACAATTGATACATTTAAAAGGTAACTTACCTTTGTTTTTTTCGGTTTCTCTTTTGAGATTCCTGATGAAATTTGCTTCTTCTATATCTGGTTCATCGGCTTGTGTGTCTTCTAGCTTGAGTTTTTTGCTTCTTGTATTCTTTGTGGCGTTAAATACTGATTCTATTTTTGACTTTCCATCTTCTATATCTATTCTCATTTCATATGTTTTTAGAGTGCTATGTAATTCTTCCATTGTCAGCTTGATCAAGTCCTTAGTTTCATCGATTGAAGATACCTTGGCATCGTATCTCAAGGGAAGCGATATCATGAAATTTTGTATGATCAAAGGATCTTTAAATTCTTGTCCCAATCCTTTGATTGAGTTGAAAACTTCATCCACTCTGAGAAAATAGGTCGCAATATCTTCCCTTTAATCCATTTTCAAGTTTTCAACTTGCGCTCTATTTTTTTGAAGTTTGTCCTACTTGACCTTATCATCACCTTCATACAGAGTTTTAATTTTATCCCAAACTTCTTTGGCTATCTTCTAAGACATAACCTTATACTTAATGGTTCTTGAAAATCCACCCATGATGTCATGAAGAGATTTTGACTTGCAGCTGAACAACTTCTTGACATCAATATTGGTTGAGGAATTTTTGGAACTTTGTAGCCATTTATGATGGAGATCCAAACATCTTATACTACCATAAGCTTCAAGTATGTTCCATGTAACTACTCCACAGAGGATAATCATTTCCATAAAATATAAGAATTGTCCTTGAAGAGATTCCATCCATATGATCCATGCTCGATTATGATCTCCCCTTAAGTGATTATACTATTAGATTATGATACCAATTGTTGGAAATAATGAGAAGAGGGGGTGTGAATTAGTATTTCATTTTTTCTTACAATTTATGTATCACAAGCATTAACCAATCAAATCATATGAAAATTACACAAGAAACATATGAACAATTTATTTATGTTACGAGGGAAGCTACAACTTTCAGTTTATCAACTACAACTGGAAGGGCTACAACCCCAAGATTTAACAACTCCTACTGGAAGGAGGTGACAACCTCTTGAAGGAAGCTACAAATTCCTTCCCTAGCACCACCCTGCCACCCTCAACCATAAAATAAAGAAAAAAACTCTTGGGCTCTCGTACGAGGGATAATGACCCAAATACAACAATATACAATCATTGTTATCTCTACCTAAACATATTCACCTTCAGATTTGATCCATAAGTATGCCACTATAACTCTAACCTCCAATGCAACAAAATAGATTCTAATTCATACCTTCAATCAACTTCCTTAGGTATGCCTTAGAAAAAACCTTGGATTGTGCTTTTAGTAGCTCAAATCTCCCTTAGAAACTCCACCTCGGAAAATAATATTGATTTGCCTCAAAATGTAACTCAAATATAATTCAAGACTTCTACAAGGATGACAACAGGTTCTACTCCAAATTTATACAAGAATGACTTCAAAACCTACTCCAAACTTCTATTGGAATAAATTCATGATCTGATCCAAAATTATACAAGAATAACTTCATTATATGCTCCAAAATTCTACAAGAATAGCTTCAAGACATGCTCCAAACTTCCATAAGAATAACTTCAAGATATGCTCCAAACTTCTATAAGAATAACTTCAATATCTGCTCCAAAATTATACAAGGATAACTTCAATATATGATCGAAACTTCTAAAATAATAATGCCAAAAAGAACTTCAAAAATTGTACCAAAATCCTTTAAAAATGTGCCAAAGTTCCTTCCATAGATAGCCTCCCCAATGTGGCCTCTCCTCACTTCCAGTTCATGAGATATGAACCCCAGAAACAATTATTTTCTTTGCTTGTTTCAATAGCCCTGGATTTTCCTTCAGCGAATTGTTAAACTGCCTTCTCATGCCTATATAGTGCATTCGAGGGTCTAGACTAGGGTGACTTGTCCACTGGCTCTACTGACTTGTGCAACTGGCAGAATGTAGAGCGAATATTCAAAAAATCATTTCTCCTCAACCTTGAGGAGTTAGAGGGAGTTCCATATACCATTAGAAATATCTTTGTATAAGCTTTCCAACCATGTATGTTATACTTCCATTTTAGGTAGGTAAATGGAGTAAACATGCATTCAAAGATAGGGTATCCAAATGGAGCATCGAAAATCCAAAAATCATTTCTCTTCAACTGTGAGGAGTTAGAGGTAGTTCCATAAACCATTGGAAATGTCTTGATGAGGGCTACATGATGATATAGTCATTCCTTGACTTTTATTTGGATTTGACCACATTTTCCTTGATTTTCTTTTGACTGTCAGTTTTGCATTTGAGGGCATAAACACTTTTGCTCTTTAGGGCTTCTTGAAACAATGTAAACTTTGAAATGGGAACTGTATTGAGTACCTGTTTTTTTTTTTTTTTTTTTGTAGCAAAAAATCATCTGATTTTGAATTGTACTCATTCAGAATACACCTTTTTTTTGGAGCATATTTTTGACACTTTAAATTTTCTTATGTATCAAGTATGGACAATTTTTTTAAATGTTAGTGATTTTCATGTTGATTTTGAAAAGTGTTGATGCAACGTCAACCCTTTTTTCTA
>APFE031413057.1:0-25000 GCA_000404065.3 Pinus taeda | reverse complement strand
AACATACAAACTCTCAAATGCTGTCAGACCCTCAATTTCACTAGTTGCACTCAGGCCCTCCTTGACTTCAGCCCATCAACCCAGGCCCAATAACAGATAATTAGGGACATCAGCTTCAGCTGCCAGGCCTTCGCAGAGGCCACCTTAGCAACATATATCCTTAAATCATACAAATAGAACATTCCCTTTATATCCATTGTCAGATTGAGAGATGATGTTGTGTTGAGCGAAGAGGATAATGTAACTAAGATCCCGATAAGTATCCATTATTTCCCTATTGTCCTCCATTAATTCCCCACACTGCTCCTGATCTGTTCTTCCCAGCCAAATTATCCTCCCATGAGTGAATAGGGCTTCTCTGTGAACCAAAATTAATTTTTTCTCTAAAAATCCCATACTCCTGTAATCTCCCGAGGAAATCCACCACCCTTTACCCCATGAACCAGGGTGTGGGAACTGAAGACGCATATCGAGGTCCCTTTCAAAAACATGTGTAGTACCAGGATGACAGACTCTGACACGTCGCAAATGAAGGTATAGGAAGATCCTGCCACGAGGTTCCATGGTAGACCAAAGCTCGCATGATATGATGCGACAGAGCCCAAGGGTTGAGGGGATGAGGTGGGCTGGGGTGGAGATCAGGGCTTGGAGATGCGGATGGGTAAGTGGGGCTACAGGGGAAAGGAAAGGAGAACAAAGGAGGGAAGGGGGGGGGATAAATAAGGAGGAGGGGAAGCAAGAGAGGTAGGGCGAGGGGGTGCATGGGAGAGGGGGGACAAAGGGGAGGGTGGAGGGGCCAATTTACTGCCTTAGACAACATGAAAACAATGTCTCCAATCCCTGAATATATTAATTTCCTGACAATGCTTTGAGACTCCCTCACTATCCAAAAATTGTATCCCATCAATTTACTTATGGGATTTTAGTCATACTCTTGACCTCATTCAATATGCATCTTTCTTCTCTCAATTGACATGCATGATTAGCTTGTTTGTCTGCTTCTTAGTTATTTCTTTTGAGAATATGGTAGAAGGACACCAAATCAAAGGAGGGGAGCAGTCCATGGTATCTCTTGATATTTTGGTTCAGGGTAGTGTTTTTATCTTTTGTAGCATATATCATATGCCTAATAATTATCATGGAATCCCCTAAATCTTGTATTACTTTTATGCCCTTCTTTTGAGCTAGGGTAAGGCCCAGGAACAAGCCATACACTTCGGCTTGGTTGTTGGTCTTCCATCCAAGCCCCCAAGCATATCTAAATTCAATGATTCCTTCAAGATTAGAGAGAATCCCTCCCCCTCCTGCCACCCCAGGATTACCTTTTGACGCATCATCAAATTGAATCCATTTGGTTGTGGATCTTAGCCATTCCACCAAACCTTCCGAAGATAACTGCAAAATCCATTTGGCCCGAGGGTGAGAAATACGCCTCGAAACTTGAGAGGTTGGGGAGCACACCCATGGAGACAACCAAACAGATTCCAGCCGATCCAAGGAAGGGACCATAACTAGTTTATGCAGTTCCATATAGATTGAAAGGGCAGTCGTTGCTATTACCCCTGTCGGGGCTCAGGTCTTTTTAAATATTTCCTTGTTCCTAGATAGCCATATTTCCCAATAGACATACTTAATAGGAGCATACCAGATTTATTTCAAATTATTTTTTGACCTGAAGAGAACCCAAATAAGATTTGGGCGAAGAGCTAAAGAATATCTAGATATCTATAGGCCAGGTAGTTTTGTAATATAGAGGTCCAAGGACAACAACCCAAACTTCTTTTGTCACATGACAATGGAAAAAGAGGTGGGGGATATATTCCTTTGTAGATTCACAAAGCGAGCATCTAGAGGGGCTAATCTGTATTTTATGAATATTTTCCACAATAAGTATTTTTTTACACTAAGCAACCAAAAAAAAAAAATTATTGACTTTTGGGATGGAATTCATTTTCCATATTTTTCCCCAAATAGATTTTTTAGAAGGTAATTTGGTGATAGAGAGCATGTGAAAATGCCCTTCTTTGACCCTATAGTTGGCATTCTTCCAACCTCACTTGTCTGCCTCAGAAAGCGTGATAGGGGAATAACCTCTTAGCTTCTTTAGGAGAATTTCTCTTTGGGGGAGAAGAGGTCCTGGGATATTTTCTAGCTTCCAGCCCTTCCATCCACCTTGTTGGTTCCACTCACTGATCTTGCCCAAATTTTCCTCCCCCTTATTTCTAAAGAATATTTTTAGATCCACTTTGGAAAGGTCAGATTCCAAGGGATGGAGTCCCATAATTGAACCTATAAAATTTTTGAAGGAGGCTCCATTTCCAAGGTTTTTG
Organism: Pinus taeda; assembly: GCA_000404065.3. NCBI lineage: Eukaryota > Viridiplantae > Streptophyta > Pinopsida > Pinales > Pinaceae > Pinus > Pinus taeda. Next base: position 22,670 of record APFE031413057.1, on the reverse strand, counting down.
TTTAGATTTTTGATGATGGTGTCCTTGGAGGTGTTGACCAAACGCCAGAAAGGGGGGCCCAATGCAAGGGCCACATGACATTCCCGTTCGTTATGCTGAAATAGGTACTTAGCTTGAATCAATTGGTACCACCACTAACTCGGGTTCGTAATCGAACTCCAATAAAGTTTGGCTCCTATTGCCATATCGGTGATTCCCAGGTCCCTCATACCCAATCCTCCATGTTGTTTTGGAGCTCTGACTGTTTTCCAGTTCACTAAGTGGTAATTATTTGATTCTGTTTTACCTCCTTCCCACTGGAATTTTCTTATGTACATTCCCATTTGGTGCAACACGCTCTTGGGGGCTTGTAATGCAGTGAACTAGTATAGAGGGATCGTCGACAAGATTGAATTAACAAGGATTTCTCTGCCTACATAATTAAGCCAAGTCTCACCCCAATTTACAATTTTTGTTTTCATTTTATCTTTCCCTTTTTTCCAGACATAGGGAGTAGCACGACCAAGGAATATTGGGATCCCTAAATAATTGAAGTCTTTCCATTCACGAACTGCTTTAAATCCCATAATTCTTCAATATTTTTTTCCTTTTGCCTTAAGATGTTCTCGCTGTATATGTCGCTTTTGCTGTCATTGTGGCTCCCCACGACGCACTAAGAAATATATCCAGAATGTTCTTAAAATGTCGAGCAATAGTTGTCAAGGAACTACCCATCAATATAGTATCATCCACAAAATGACCCTGGTTTATGCTTCTGATGCCATCCATAAAACGAATGCCTAGAAGGTTGAGAGAAGCTCTTTCAAGCTCCAAAGTCTTGCTCAGGGCATTAATCATGATTATATATAAGAAAGGAGAGAGGGGTCACCCTTGATGGAGGCATTTTGATGCTTTGAGGAAGCCAACAAATCTTCCATTTACCAGTGGAGCTATCTAGGGAGAAGAAATACAAAGGTTTATCCATATTATAAAGGTCTCATCCACCCCCAATTTTTTAAGAACTTTCAGCAGGAAACCATGCCTAACAAAGTCAAAATCATTAGACATGTCTAACCTAATGATCATACCTTGATCCCCCTGCGGCAACTTGAGTCTAGGGATTCTTGGATAAGGATAATATTATCAAAAAATTGTCTCCTTGGGACAAACCCCCTTGGTTTTGAGAGATTAAAAGGGGCAATAGTGATTTGAGATGATAGGCCAGCAACCTCGAAAATACCTTATAGGAGACATTGCAAATGGAAATAGGGAGAAATTTAGAGAACGGGAAGGGGTTCGAGTCTTTAGGGATTAAGTTCAGGAAGGAAGAATTTATGTCACCCCCCATAGCAAAGCATTTGAAGGAGTATCCCACCAATCTACACAGGTCATTCTTTATAACATCCTAGAAGGAATGGTAAAATCTCGTCGTGAATCCTTCCATACACGATGCCTTATCTAGGGGGGAAGGAGAAGATCACCTTTTGAATTTCCTCTCCCATCGGAGGGGAAGTCAGAGAGCGATTCCACTTCTCCGACACTAAATGGGGGATGCCCTCGAGAAATAAGTTTGCGCTAGTGAGATCCCATGTATGATCCTTAGTGTACATATTTTTATAATACGCTACTACAACTCTTTTGATTTCTTCAAACTTATTAATGGTCTCCCCCCCATGAGTGATCTAAGTTATATTGTTTTTTGATTCCCTAAACTTGGCTTGCTTGTGGAAGAAATTGGTATTCCTATTCCCAACCTTAAGCCAATTATTTCTTGATTTAAGTCTCCAGAAATCCTCTTCCTTTATAAGATTTGAGTAAAGGCTCTTGAAAGTGTCAACTTCCTTCTAGAGATCTGATTCCTGGACTAACATAGTTTCCATTTTCCCTTGGATTGCTATCAGTTTTTTTTCCATATCTTCGATGTTGATTTGTCTTTCATATTTTTGTTTCTTGAGCCACGATTTGATGCCTCCTTTCAGTCTACAGACCTTGGACTCCCATATTGTTATTGGGTTTCCTTCAATCCAACCTGACTAGGAGTGGGAGACTATCTCCAAGAATTTGGGAACTTCCAGCCATTGGGGGGAGTATCGGAAGGGAATAGGGCCCAAATCCAAGGACAGGGAGATATCCAGGAGAAACAACCAATTTTCTGAATTGGCCCATGGGAGGATGGAGGATTTAAGGTTGTAATTCAGAATTAGTATCTTGTCAGCTGCAAGGAACTAGTCCAGTCGGGCTGTAATATTTTTTGCACCCACTCTTTTTTTAGTCCAAGTATATAAGAATTTTTTAGGCTTGAAATCGTAAAGGTTCAAGGCTAAGATGAGGTCCTCCATATATTCTTATTGGGTGTCAAGAATGATGGAGCCCCCTCTTTTTTCATGATTTCCATTGTGGTGTTGAATTCTCCCCCAATAATGTAGTTATACCTGAACTTTGTGTCTTTCAGCTCCATGAGGGAATTCCAACACTCTTGTTTTTCCTGAAAATGGGTGGGCATGTGCACATTGATCACTGTGAAGAGTTGTTGTTTCTCAATAATCTTAAAAATAGTTTCTATCCAGTGAGTTGTTTTTAGAGTACTTACTAGTTTTAGCTTTGCTAGATTCCATAATGTACAGAAGCCTCCAAACGCTCCTCTTGAATTGACTATTTCCATATTGCTAGTGTTCCAAAACTTGTTTTTGATAGTTTTGATAGACTCTTCGTCCAACTTGGTTTCCTGCGGGAGGGTGACTTCTGGTCTTTCTTTACTGATAAGGGATTTCACTTCCGTGATTCCTTTTATTGATCCCAGACCCCTGCAATTCCAAGATATAATATTAATTAATCACTTTTTTGGATTCCTCCCCCCTTTTTAGGGCCCATATTGTTTCCTTTTTTTCCTCCACCTCCTTTGTTTCCTGCATTTGCTAGCTAACATGGAATAGTGTGTTGGACTGGTAACTCTTTGTCTTTTTCGGTTTTTTCCCTTGTGACTTCCTTGTTTGCTTTTTGTCCTGATTTCTTCTCTTTTCTAACGGCCTTCTTCAGCCTTCCCCCCTCTGATCTAGCATCAGTCGAGCTCAGCTACGCGGCAGGTCCCATACCTTCTGAAGAGGTCATAAAGCCTTCCACATCTTCCTCTTCTTCCAATGATTCCTTTGAACTATTGTCGGTGTCAGGACTTGAACTAGACTCCTTGTGCCCTTTGGGGGAGGTGACCCTGGGAGTAGAACGAGGGGCTGGGGCCCCTTATGAGGGTGGGGGGGAATGAACTGAACCATCCACAACAACCTCAGAGCCCAAGATCCCAAAACTATTCTTTGATTCCAAAGCGGGACCGCCCCCCACATGCGAGCCATGGGGGGGACTCGTGTCAACGCCCTTTGTGGCCTGAACCGAACCAGGGGTACTAGTGGGAGGTGAAAAATTTGAGGACTTGTGATGCTTAACTTGCATCCATTGGTCTTTGGGATCCCCAAAATGCTTCTCTGCAAAGTCCCCTCCTTTAGGCCAACCTTTAGCAAAATGTCCATATTCATGGCACAACTTGCACTTAAAGGGAAGTTGATCATAATCGACCTCTTGCACATACATCCAACTATCCATACAGAGATTGACTATTGCTAGGAGACCCTTCTCTAAATCCACCTCCACAAAGATCTGCGAATAGGAGAAGGGGCCATCTTTTCCGATAAGCCGAAAGGTTGCATTATTCCAACAATGTAGGGGGAGGTAAGGCAGGTTCACCCAAGCCGGAATCGATGAAGGAACATCACATTCAGGATTGAATTTGGGGCTCCAACGGTCTAGATAGATCCCTTGAGCTCCCATAAAATAGGGACCACTCATAAACACCAAGTCCCAATCCAAATGATTCTCAAAATAAAAGTTATAGAAACCTTTGGCACATAAGGAGGAGATGACTGCACCTTTTATTCAGAGGATTACAATTCTTCTCAACCCAGACCTTAACTATACGAGGGGATGACCAAAGGCCCATGAACTTCCCAATAACGCCCCTGTCTGCCAGTTGCAGTGCTCGTGAGTAGGCCTGTGGTGCACATATTTCGATCTTGGGGATTTCCTTATCTTTCTTCACAAACTTGGATTCCCCCTGCTTACAGAACATTGGAGCAAAGGCCACTGGTGTATTAAAGGTTGCTATCTCCACTTGCAGCGACACATCTAGGGAAGGCACAAACATCACACCGCACCTTGAAACAGACAAGGTAGGAGGTAGAAGAGATCCAAAGGTCTTCAGACCCAGAAGACAATGACAAATCAACGAAAGCAGGAAGGGGGACCAGCCTGAGCAGAGTGGGGACCCAACAATTAGCTATAACATCATACCAACGCTCCAAACCCGACGACTAGGAGGGAGAGATCAAGGAGATATCCGAAGGTGCAGACAAAGGCAAGACAAACGGCTGCAGATGCGGCCAATGGGGGCCAACCGACACCAGCTAGAAGGTCCAAGCCCAACAGAGGGGCGTAGACCCTCCACGAGGTTCCAACGACCAATAACAACATACTTCACTCCTTAGGTCAAACCGCCATAGTTGAAGAGCTCTTCTCTTCTTCAATCTTCTATTTTATTATATTATTACATTGATTTTATTGATTGTTTTGATTATTTAGGTTTGACCTAAATATTATTTTTATTTTTATTTTTAAATATCCATTTCATTAAAATTTTCCTTTTGATTAATTATTTTCCTTAATTCAATACTAACAATTATTTCTTTCTAGTAAAATATTATTTATTTAGCCAAATCTAATTGTTTTCTTTATATGAAAATATTATTTGTTTATGTTGACAAGATCTTGTTCTTCATCTTGTCCTGAAGATGAAACACACTAGATGGTTCGAAACACGTTGACAAAACTCTAATGTTGTGATTTTTACCGAAACTTTTCTTACTTTTCATTAAAAAAAGAAGACAGAAACACAATTTTTTTTAAAATATTAAAACAATTAAAAAAATAACTTGCAAAAAGAAAAATTAAATTAAAAAAACATTAAAAAATAATAATTAAATAAAAATTGCCCACGGGGCTTTGGATTGACGATGAATGGCTGCACTGTTAAGGCACTCCTTGCGATAGGTCACTAGTTCAAATCCCTCGTGGGTGCTTACCTACCAAAATAATTAAATAAAAATTTAAAGAAAAACACACATTAAAAAAAAAAAAAAAAAAAAAAATAATAATAATAATAATAATAATAATAATAATTAATAAAAACATTTAAAATTAAATTAAAATTAAAAAAATGGTTCCCCGCCCAGGGTCATGGGGCAGCAGAGCTGGACTGGGGTGGGAACTACACGCAGCACCTGCCACCCCAGCCCAGTCCCACTACCCAACGGCCCTGGGTGCGGGAGTCTGATTCCTAGAATCAGACTCCACTGCCTAGGGTCGTGGGTTGGCGGGGGTGGGAGCTGCGTGAATCAGACTCCCTCGCCTAGGGCCATGGGGTGGCGGAGCTAGGTGGGGGTGGGAGCTGCGTTAATCGGACTCCCTCGCCCAAGGTCATGGGGCAGCGGGGTTGTGCGAGGCTGGTAGCTGCACGCACAACTCCCACCCCCGTCGAGCCCCACAACCTTGGGCAAGAGTGGCAACGGCACGCACAACTTCCATCCCTGTTGAACCCCATAACCCTGGGCGAGGGAGACCGATTCCTGGAACTAGACTCCCCTGCCCAGGGTCGTGGGGTTGCGCAAGGTTGGGAGTTGCAAGTAGATCCCACGCCTACCCAACCCCCCCACCCCACGACACTGGGTGGGGAAATCGGATTTCCCCGCACAGGCTTGTGGGGCCACATTTTTTTTTAAATATGTCTTGTGTGACTTTTTTTTTAATATATTTGTTTCAACTAAGTTTTTGTTAAAAAAAAGATAAAATTCATTTGGGCTACCCCATCTAAGGTGGTGGGGCCAAGACACGATTTTATTTTAATATATATATAATTGGTTTTTTTAATGTTTTTTATTTTTTTAAATGTGTGTGTGTGTGCCGTTTTTAAATTTAGCTTTAAATTGTTTAATGTTTTTTTTTGAAACTTATTTCTTTTTAATAATATCTATATATAATTATTATAATTAAAAATTGTTCTATTTTTTTTTTTTATTTTGTGTTTTTTTCAAAGGATATTGTTTTTGTTTTTTTACATTTTCTTTGTTAAAAATGGTTGAAAATTAACTAAAAAAAAACATTATTCGAACATCATCATTTTTTGTTTTCAGGGTGTTTTTTGGACCAAAAAAAATTTGGTTTTTATTGGATTTTATCGTCATTTTTAAAAAATGTTGAAAATTTACCCTGAAAATAAAAAGATGTTATACAAGCATCAAAATTTTTTAGTTTCAAGGTGTTTTTTGCACAAAAAAATTTGGTTTTTATTGGCTTTTACTATCATTTTTAAAAAATGTTGAAAATTACCCCAAAAAAAGCGTTATTCTAGCATCAACACTTTCCATTTTCGAGTTGTTTTCATGTTTTTTTGGGGTTTTTTTGCTAGAGTTCTTGTTTTGAGTTTACAATTCTCGTTTCAAAGTTTACATTGTTTTGAACTATTACCACATGCTTTGGTCATCCCAAAGCTAGGGCATCATCCCTAATATTAGAGCTTTGGAATCAAGGAAAACATTACTCAACAATGACCCATTCACTCTTTTACATCAATGAAAACTTTCATCCAACAATATCTCCCTTTATCATTGATGATAATACTTATGCTCCCCCTGTCATAATGCTTCTATTGTCTCCATGGTTCACTTCCTTCATCTCCATGCCTCACTTCCTTTTTCTACCCCTTTAACATTAATGGCAACGAGTGACTTTATATATTTTGACTGCTCCCCCTAAACATATGGCACTCAATGCTGCTTTTATATTCTTGCTCTTTCCTTCTTTGTTGTTCTTTTGGTTCCTTTGCTTGGCTGCAATTTTCTTTCTCTCTGCTTTGTCTAAAATGTATATGTTGTTTGGTCTTCTTGTGGATATTGCAACCAATCTTCCCGAGTCTTCTCCTTTGATTTCACACTTTTGAGATTCAAACAAGAGACTATACCCTTGCTCACACATCTTGCTAGCACTGAGAAGATTGAGCTTCAAATCCTTAACTAACAAAATATTTTATACTTTCATATGTCCGCTTCCAAGACTTGCTACACTTTTTCCAAGTATCTTGATAGAAGAGATATATCCAAACGCAACATTGCCACTTTTTTAGGCTGACAAATTTGTTTTTATCTCCATTCGTATGTGTCAAGATCCACTATTTATGTACCATTCATATTCTTTATCTTCAAAAATCAATGCTAGATTGAAATTTTCCTTCTTTCTCTTCTCCCATGTCATAGATGCCTTTTCCGTCTACATGCCTAGATTATTCTCTTATACAAGCCTAGAATCTTGTGCCTTGTGACCAATATTATTAGACTTGTAGCATACAATGTTTTGATTCATTAGTGGTTCAAATGGGTTGTATTTTTTGTTGGTAGATCCATGGACATTTCTATATCCAAATCTATAATCATTCTTTCTTCATGCATAATTGCATCTTGAATTGAATTTACAATGAATTGCTTTATGTCCAAAATTTCTGCAGGAGTAATAATGATGAATAAATATATTTTCATACTTGGTAGATAAGATGATCTTATGAAGTTTTTTTTCCTTAGAGGAGGTTCAATCCATTGTTTATCCTTGTGATGTATTTTCTTAAAATCATCAGCATGACTTCTTTTAGTTTCCTCCTTGGATATTTTGTCATCATTGCTTGAAGATGCACCTATATAGCCAAGATCTGTTTTATTGTCTCGTGATCTTTGACAATTGAGAATGTTATCCGATACTAGAGATCAATTCAAATTCCTTTTGAGTTTATCAACTGCATCCCTTAATGTCATAATTTCCTTTTCCAACTTCTTGAAATCTTTGTCTTTCTTCATCTTTTGAGTCTTTATTACTTCCTTAACTCTATTTGCTTCTTCAAGTTGGAACTTTAATGAGATAATTCTTCATCGTGTTTTTCAAGTAGGATTTTTAATTCTTTATTTATGTTTCTGAGCTTGCTATTTTGCTTTTCATTATTGGTCAATTTTTCTTAAAGAATTAATCTTCTTATTCGATCTCTAAATATTTTTTGAGTCCCTAGAAAGAATATATTCTCATATTAGGTTTTTTATCATCTGAATCATTTACCTCTTCATCATCATGATCATTATTATTTTCTTCGGTTATGAAGAGAACTTTTGTTGCATATGGTTCTTCTATATCAATTTCATCTAAAGATTTGTTGCCTTCTTTAGAATAAATATTTTTCTTGTGGAAGCTTTTATTTTCCTCAAAAGGACAGATCTTATTAGTATAACCTATTCTACCATAATCAAAACATTTAAAAGGTAAATTACCTTTATTTTTTCCAGTTCCTCTCTTGAGCTTCCTCATGAAATTTGCTTCTTCTATATCTAATTCATTGCCTTGTGTGTCTTCTAGCTTGAGTTCTTTGTTTTGTTGATATTGTAACTAGGTTAAGCTTCATAATTTTCATTGTAATTGTATCAATATATGTTTCATATAAAAACAAAATAAGAAAAATAAATTATATTATTAATTTGTAGCATGTTCTTCATGCTTTATTTTTGGTCAAAAGAAAAAATTCGTAAGGACATGTTCTTCATGACCCCGTGAAAAGAAGAAAATTTGAATTTTTTCACTCTCATTTGTCCCTCCAAGTTTCCAAGTCATCCCTCTAGGATGACAAGCTAGCCTGCCCAAGAGTCGTGTCTTTTCACATGAGGAAATGACTATATATTGGCACTTATCCTCCACCATTTGGAAACTAATTCAGTGATTTTATGTGGCATAATAGTTCGGGTATGTGGCATATATTCTTGAGAAAAATATATTCAAGTTTGTAAGGGACATATATCTAAAATTTTTGAAGTATATGATCAAGTTTCTGAGACAGATACATCTGAGATTCCTGAGTTCTCTGATGATGTAAATTTTTGTGGTTATCTAATTCGAGTTTTGTGATGCAAGTTCCCGTGACTATTACAATGCAAGTTCAATAAGTACAAAATTATGTGAATTATAGAGGCACTTTCTCCTATGGTGATGTGAGTTCCATAAGTACAAAATAATGTGAATTAAGAGGCAATTTCTTCTTAATGGTGAGATTTTAAGAAGGACAAACATATGGAAATTTGATTGATTATCTTATGGATAGAATATAGCAAATGTTGGAGGGTTGACTTGGCATTTGGATGACTGGTTTGTTTGACTTGGATTTCTCTTGTTGATGAAGAAGCTATAAGGGAAGGATTGGTGGGTTTTCCCCTTGTGGGTTTTTCCCTAACCTCTGGCCTAACTTTTAGTGTCTCTTGTCTCTGTGCATTATGATATCTATATTTTGTTAATGTGTAATTTTTTGATGACATAAATAATCAAAGTAAATACTAAGAAAAAAATTCATATTAGTCACAAGTAATTACCATGATAATAGATTCTACATTGTATCTGAATTTCGACATGGAATCGGAGCTAAGGAAGATCAAAGAAGCACTTGAAGTATGGGCTAGTAGGTTGAATTTCTTTGAGAAGAATCATCTCTCAATATACATTTGAGAACACATCAATGATGGTCATGAGATCTAAAATACACAAAAGGAACAAAATTATATGATGATGCAAGCTTTGTGACACATCTCCCTCTATGTGGTACAAATATCTATGGTATAGATGCAAACACACAAGCCATCACCTCTGCAATCTACGAAGTATTGTGTATCATCATGCAAAGAAAGAAAAGAAGGAAAATTCAAAAGGTATCATCCAAGCTTACTTTGGCACTTCTCTAAGGTTCATAATGTTTAATCTAGAATACTTCATTTTATATCTAAGAAGAAGAATAATAATGAAATTGAAGGGCTATTGAAGAACAAAAAACAGAAACTATAATTAATATTTGCGAGCCTTCGCTCAAGTGGATTATAAGGCCAAAGATTGCACTTGACATTCTCTCAGGTTTATAGGAATCTACTGTGGCACTATATGTAAAGTCTCCAAATCACTATGGACTGTATTGTATCAAGTAGACTAGAATGTGAGCTATAGGAAGGTCATTGTATATGTGAAATGTGAGCTATAGGAGAACAATTACTTCTATGGAATACAAACTTTTTGAGGTATCTGAGTTTACTATGGTATTACTAAATGAACATGACATCTAAGTATAGAAACAAGGCATCCATAGAAAACATAGTTCCTTATATACAAAGCATCCATTCACTGTACACTAATATCTCTCAATTGAATCCCATCAACGCTCACAACAATAGAAGAAAAGGAAATTTGAAAGACTAATCAAAAGTAAAGATTTGAAACTAAAAGTTATCAAGTCTAAAGGAGAAGAAAGTCTGTGAAATCTGAAGCAGATTATCTAACGCATGGAACAATGCAAGTTATATCTCCAAAGCATATACATCAAAATCTGAGTTGTCTATAACATTACGTCCCTATTGAAATTGAGTCACATGTTCCAACTTACTGAAGCAAAAGGGAAAGATATTGTAGCTGATTTGTGGAATACTAAGGAACAATGATATATCTCCTTGAAAGAAGAAATATGATTCAAAGTTATATGAGGACCTGAGAGATGTCACATCTATGGATAAAATTTACATACGAAGGACAAAATTATGTGACATGTGCAAAGTTTTGATACATCGTTACAAATCTATGTAGAATACAGACTTGTGACATTATGGTTTGGCTCATTGGAAGGTCATCTTGTTGTGAACTATGTGAACCAAGATAAAATACATTACTAACAACTCAAAAAAAATCTTTGTGGTTCGATGGCTAAAAGTATTAGGTATCCATGTTGAAGGAAGATGTTACATATCAATAATCCCTAGACTAGATCCCTATGATAAAAAAACCGCAAGAATGGACAAGTAAGGTTAAAATAGGTACATATGTCAATTATATTGCATACAATGCTAAGTTTTATAGGTCATAGAAACTAACATGAAAAAGATAATGATATTATGCCCTCTTGAAGGATAGTGTAGTATTATGAAAGACATTATATAGATATAGATTTTTGACATGTTAGTATTCGTTGTCTTTTCCTTGCATATGAATACTAGGTTTTTGTGATCTAGAAATGAAATAAATTCCATCTGACGTATAAAAGGTTTTTCTAGGGTTTGAAACTAACACATTAGTGTAACTATAGAAATTTCAATTTTTAAAGAATAGCATGTCTTGAAGGCTTTCGAAATTGACATATCTAAGGTTATTAAACCCTAGCAAAGATTTGAATGTGAAAACCCTAGAGACAAACCCTAGGACTGATCATTTTCTGATAACAAGAAGAAGCCCTAGCCCTTGGAAATGACATATATGACATCTTGCTGATGTGAGGACAAGGATGGTGAAAAAAAAAGGAACTAGATTAAGAGGGAGATAACTTTTCTCAAAAGATAAGTACTCTACATCTCCTCTCCTTGTTTATTACTATTGCTATTATCTTTGTACTTTGCTCAATTATATTTTTTCTTTCATAGGCTTCTAATAAATTTTTCAAATCGATTATAAGAACTGACCAAGACTTGAAAGCAGATGAAAAAATGGAAAGAGCATAGAAAAGCATTAAGATGGAAGAATGTGATTGTAGAAAGAGAGAGTAGTTTGAAGGTTCTCTTAGTAAGATGGACAGGATAAAGTGAAGATGATTGCCTCAGTTAGAAGAGTTACTCCAAGATTTTGAAGAAGCCTCATGATTAAAGAGGACCTCATACTTTGAGAAATAAGGATTCATGAGCCAAAGGAAGTAATATTGAATTAAGAGGGAGTTGGAAGTAGAAGTTGACATGAAGGATCTTGCAATGTGGGACTTGAGGTTACTACTGGTGATTGAGATACGATATGGTTTCCTTGAAGAATATCAAGCAAAATTATGTGCATTACATAGGCAGAAGATGGTGGAAGTTGGCACAATCAATTATGAAACAATTTAGCTCCCTAAAATGTTTGATGTACTATTTAACAACATGTTGGATTTGATTATGCTGTCTTGTATTAATCAAAGCTATTTGAATATTTCCATAGAACCAGGATGGTCAAAGCACATTATGATGATGGAGTTAGGAATCTACAACTATATCTCCATTGACGAATAGGTAGTTGATGCATTGATGAAGTTCCCTTTCATGGAAAAGAATGAGTGTTTTTTAGGCAAGCTTGGACTTGTGGATATCTCCTCCCTGGTCAAGAGGGAGTGAGGATCTCCTCCCTGGTAAAGAGGGAGTGAGGGTGGACACCATGTTGTCCATGTGTCACATATTATGGCTAGGACTAACAGCTGGAAGCCTAGTTCATGAATACTCATAGGGAGAATGGTGGATTGGATAAGTATCATGGACCGATATTCTTGAAGATATGTATTGTGAGTAGGACTAACAGCCATAAGTCTAGTACATTGACCTAAGATAAGAATTGTCTTGAGGACTGACATTTCCTTGTGTTAAGTATTGTGACAATTGATTAGTAAATGGTCTTGTGAGGACATACCTTGGTCAACACCCAGGTGGGGTATGTGCCTTAAGAGGCAATGGTGTCCAAATTAATGCCTCCCGGCATTGTGCTATGATATAGTGGAGATATAAAGCTTACTTGTCAAGGCCTTGGTATTTTGAAAATGTTGGTTATGATGATTAATCATCATTGATGCTTATCAATCCATATAATTTCTTATAGAAGTTCTCAACTTGAGAATATCCTGATAAGTCATTATGGATACCTCCCTAGTTAAGAGGGAGTGTTAAAATTGTAACTAGGTTTAGTCTTCATAATTGTCATTGTACTTGTATCAATATATGTTTCATGTAAGTCCCAAGGGTTAGCTCAACTAGTCAAATAAGTGCCTCGTCGTTCGGGAGGTCACAGGGTCAATTCTCCCTGAAGCCCTTGGGGTTAGGCCTAGCTATTGGTCGCGGGGCTTGATACCCTAATCAAGCTCAGATATATCTGTGGACATAGCGGCCACGCAGTGACCACGGGTGTCCGTGAACCACACGTGATATATATATATATATATGTTTCATGTAAAAGAAAGAAGAAAAAGAAATTATTATTATTATTTTGTAGCATGTTTTTCATGCTTTAATTTTTGTCAAAATAAAAAATTCAAAAGGGCATGTTCTTCATGACCCTATGAAGATATGAAAATCTGAATTTTGTAATTGCTACTTGTCCCTCCAGGTTTCCAAGTACCCTCCAGGATGACAAGTCATTGTTCCCAAGAGTAGTGTCTTTTCGCATGACAAAACAACTATATATTGACACCTATCCTCCACCATTTTGCAACCAATTAGTTGATATTCTGTGGCAGAATAGTTTGGGTATGTGGCATATATTTCTAAGACAAATATATTCGAGTTTCTATGGCACATATATATGAAATTTCTGAATTACATGATCGAGTTTATGAGAAACATACATCTTAGATTCCTGAGTTCTATGCTGATGTGAATTTCTATCGTTATATAATGTGAATTCTAGTATGCAATTTCCCATGACTATGATGATGTGAGCTCTGGAAGTAAAAAATAATGTGAATTACAGAGGAATTTTCTATTGTGGTGATGCGAGTTCCAGAAGTATAGAATAATGCAAATTACAGAGCCAATTTATTCTTAATGATGTGTTTTAGAAGGGCAAACATATGGCAGTTTGATTGATTATCTTATGGATATAATATAGTAGAGGTTGGAGGATTAACTTGGCACTTGGATCACTGGTTTGTTTGACTTGGATTTCTCTAGTTGATGAATAAGCTATAAAGAAAGGATTGACAGGTTTTCCCCTTATCGGTTTTTCCCTAGCCTCTCGCCTAACTTCTGGTGTCTCTTGTCTCTTGTACATTATGTTATCTATATTTCGTTAATGTGTAATTACTTGATGACATAACTAATCAAAGTAAATACTTAAAAAAAGAATGCATATCAGTCACAAGAATTACCATGATGAGAAATTATACATTGTCTTATTTGATTGTTCGTCTTCTATATATTTTCTCATTTTGCATGTTGTAAGAATGCTATGTAATTCTTCCATTGTCATCTCGGTCAAGTCCTTAATTTCTTCTATGGTAGATACCTTGGCATCGTATCTAAAGGGAAGTGATCTCAGGACCTTTTGTACAAACAAAGGATCTTTAAATTCTTCTCCTAATCCTTTGATGGAGTCGACAACTTCATCTACTTTGAGCAAATAGGCTGCAAGATATTATTTTTCATCCAATTTCAGGTTTTCAAATTGAGCTCTATATTTTTTAGGTTTGACCTACTTGACCTTATCATCACCTTCATACATAGTTTTATGTTTATCCCAAACTTTTTTTGCTATGGTCCAAGACATTACCTTAGAATTAATGGTTCTTGAAAATCCACTTATGATGGCATGAAGAGTTTTTGAATTGCAGTTGACCAAATTATTCTCATCAACATTAGTTGGAGGATTTTTTAGGAACTTTGTAGCCATTTAATATGGAGAGCCAAACATCCACTCGCATAGCCTTCAAGTAGGTTTTCATGCAACTTATCCAAGGTGGATAATAATTTCCACCAAATATTAAGATTGTCCTTGAAGGGATGCCATCCATATGATCCATGCTTGATTATGATCTTCCCTCTAGTGTTTAGACTGTTAGATTATGATACCAATTGTTGGAAAAACTGAGAGGGGGGTGAATCCATATTTCATTTTTCTTAATATTCAAGTACCAAAATAATGAACCAATCTGATCATATGAAGGGTACACAAGAAATATATGAACAATTTATCTATATTACAAGGGAAGCTACAAAATTTAGTTTACCAGCTACAATTGGAAGGGATACAACCCCAATATTTACTAGATCCCACTGTAAGAAGGTGAAAACCTCTTGAAGGAAGCTACAACTTCCTTCCCTAGCACCACCCTACCACGCTCAATAATAAAATAAAGAACAAAGTTCTTGGGCTCCCTTACTAGGGATAATGACCCAAATACAACAAAATATAATCACTGCGATCTCTACCTAAACATATTCAACCTTAGATTTGCACTAATAAGTATGCCACTACAACTTTGACTTCCAATGCAACAAAATAGATTGTAATTCATACTTTCAATCAGATGATTTAGATATTCCTTAGAACATACCTTGGAATGTGCTCTTAGTGTCTTAGATATCCCTCAGGAACTCCGCCTTGGAAAATAATATTGATTTTCCTCAAAAGGAAACTCATATCTGATTCGAGAATTTTACAAGGATGACATCAGGGTCTGCTCCAAACTTCTACAAGAATGCCTTCAATATCTGCCCCATAATTCTACAAGAATAACTTCAAGATTTGCTCCAAAAATCCACAAGAATATTTTCAATATCTATTCCAAAATTCCACAAGAATAACTTCAAGATCCACTCCAAAATTCCACAAGTATAACTTCAATATATGCTCCATACTTCTACAAGAATAACTTCAAGATTTGCTCCAAACTCCTACATGAATAAATTTAAGATACGCTCCAAACTTCTACAAGAATGATGCAAAAAGGAACTTTAAAAATTGTGCCAAAATCCTTTTAAAATGTGCCAAAAGTCATTCCATAGATAGCCTCCCCAATCTGGCCTCTCCTTGCTTCTAGTTCATGAGACATGAACCCCATAAACACTTATTTTCTTCGATTTTTTCAAAAGATCCAAATTTTCCTTGAGAAAATTGCTAAAATTCCTCCTCCTGATGCCTATATATAATTTATTTTGGGTCTAGACTAGGCCAACTTGTCCACTAGCTAGACTGGCTTGTTCAACTGGCATAATGTATAGTGAATATCCAAAAAATAATTTCTCCTCAACTTTGAGGAGTTAGAGGGAGATCCATATATGGTTGGAAAGATATTATAATGATCTTTCTGACCATGTATGTTTTGATTCCATTTGAGGTAGGTAAGTGGAGTAAATATGCATTCAAAGATAGGGTATCGAAATGGACCATCAAAAATCCAAAATTCATTTCTTTTCAAATGTGAGGAGTTAGAGGGAGTGCCATATACCATTGGAAAGCTCTTGATGAGGGCCACATGATGATATAGTCCTTCCTTGAATTTTCTTTGGCTTTGACCACCTTTTCCTTGATTTTATTTTAAGTATCAATTTTGCATTTGAGGGCTTAAACCCTTTTTCTCTTTAGTGCTTATTGAAATATTATCACATGCTTTGATCATCCCTAAGATTAGGTCTTTGACATCAATGACAACATTATAATTTTAAGTATCTTCCTAATTTTTTTATACTAATCAAGGTGGTTTTTTTTAGAATCAATAGATAGTTTATAACTTTGTGCTAGTACTGGAAGCCCTTTATTCCAACTATACAACTAAGGAGAAAGGAATGCTCATAAAGTTGGAAGAGAAAGCATTTGATCAAGTTGGATTCAATGCTATGCTAATTAATTGGATTTTCTCTTGCTTTAGTGTTACTTGGATAACTCCTCTATTCAATAGAGTCCAACTTCTTTATTCAAAACTAGCAGAGGTATGATGCAAGGATTCCCATTGTTCCCATTTTTATATATCATTATGGTGGACTCCCTTAGTAGGAAATTAAAAGCAGAAAGATTGGTATGCCAACTTTGAGGTATCAAGATTATATAGGATCCAAATGTCTTAATTAGTCTTGGTGTGAAAATGATACAATCTTCTTAGGGGGTACCTCTTTTCCAATCATCTCAAGATTAAATTGAATTGTTGATTCCACTATGGATGCTTTTAGGGAAGAAATTTGTTTAGGAAAGTGTCAAATTAGTATTACACTCAAACTCTCTTATATTCCAATTCTCTCTAGTTGAATATTGGTCATTGATAAAAACACCTTGTAATTCTTATGATCATCAAAATGCCCTCCTCTCAATCTTGGAAAGGTACACTCAACATAGTCTAATCTAAATTTGAATAATGGGGTTCCTAATGGCTCAACCTAGTAGGTTGTGTCACTATTATAAAAGCAATAATGTTGGCTCTCCCTATATATTAGTGTTACTCTCTTTTAGCTCCTAATTATATTATGAATCAAAAGTCCCTAAACACTAAAATTTTGTATGGTAAAGGATATGATCAAATGAAAAAATATCACGTCATCTATTGGAATATGGTGAGATATCCAAAATAAATAGGAGAACTAAAGATCACAAAACCAACTGCAATGCATGTTTCCCTTGGTGGTAAACTCTTTTGGAGAATTGTTATAGGTATTTTGGCCATGTGGAAACTAGTACTTTGGAAAAAATACTTCACAAGCTCTAGAATTAAAAACAATTTGCGATTCCATAATGGATCTTTGATAATGTAAATTTTAAAAGTCATTATACCTCTAATAAGGGTAAGATTACATGTATCCCAAGCAATGGTAAACTTATGAGCATCTAGGAGGACAGTGTAATGGGGTGGGAGAAGTTAAAAGCAAGACTAATTTATCCCCTATCATAATCTAAATGGAAGGTAGAGGGTTACACTCCCTATATGATATATCTAAATTCAAGGGACAACCTGGAGTATGGTTGATATGGAAGTTGGAAGACCTACCCACTCTTTACAAGGTATGGTTTCCTCCCTTCGCTCGCCATCTTTATTTGTGCCCACATCACATGCTGGAAAGGGAATCAAGGGTGCGAGGTCCTCCTCCTAATCTGTTGGCAATGGATATGTGTTCCAATTGGAATCACAAAAAATCCCAACATATTCTCCAATTTGCAAATCAATTTGGAACAATGATGCATTGCCAAATATGAACATCTTTTTCGGATGTTATCTCACAAAAATTCTAATGGTTGATAATTTAAGAAGGTGCAGAATAAATGGCCCATCTCAACGTGTGTTATGTAGGGAAGATGAAGAACCATAATGCATTTGTTCCTCAGTTGTGGCTATACTAAGGGAGTATGGTCTTAGGTGGTAGGTGGTCTACCCAATAGGATTTCATGGTTGTTAAGTTTGGATAAATTCTTCTACATATGGGGTGATTTGATTCTAGCTTTATTAAGAACAAGCCAACGTTGAAAAGGATTTAGGATTCCCTCCCTAAGTATACATGTTGGAAGATTTGGTTTTCTAAAAATAAGCAGAAATTTGATAATGATTAGATTCACTCAAAGCAAATAGCTATTAGGGTAATTTCACTTCTCCTAAAGCATTTCTAGTTTCATCCCCATTCTTAGGATTCTAAGTGGATGGCACACCTCAAGCTGAAATTCCAAGACATTTCTAACATATTGAGAGGAAATTTTTACTCCGTTCCTCGGTTAATAAATATGAGTCTAGCTTAATTCTTGGCTTGGAGGGCCTAACAAAACTCTCACATCATATTCTTTGATGGGTCATCTAGAAATAATCCTAGGGAGATAGGTGGGAATGGGATCAAGAAAATCCTGGAGAAAAAATAGTAATTCAATATGCATTGGGTCTCACAAAGACATTTAACAACATAGTCGAGGTTTAATTGCTATGGTTAGGAATTAATTTAGCCAGGAATGAAAACATATAATCCCTACTTGTTAGAGGAGATTCACTTATGCTAATTAAATAACTAAACAATATTTTTTTCAAGGAAAGAAATTGTTTATATGCATTATATGGTCATGGATATATAGATTAAAAATCCTCTCTTGACAATTCATAAGAATATCCTTTCATTAATTCAAACAAAAATTGAATATAAATATGGAACATTGGTAAAAAATTGCAGCCAATCTGGTCCTTGTCGCTCTACTAAAAATTGAAAATATAGGTTCACTCCAAATCCCCTTAGGAAAGTATTCAAGTATTACCCATAGTTTGAGGCCCAAGTGGTGCAATGATTGGGGAAACAAAGGGCTAACCCATGTGCTTAAGGATGAGACAAGGGTTTCCCATCCCATCCACTTTCTTCAAGTGGCCTTGCACATGGTTAATCTATGCGGTGGGCGTAGACCCTGTCAACTATTTGGGATAATAGATGCACTTCTTAGTGTTTAAATTAAGATAGAATCTATGGAGGAATGGTCTCAATGGTGCATTGTAATAGCAAACATAACTAGAGGCCGCTTGTTGGTTTGTGGTCTCCTCTCTCTAGGCTAGTGGCTTTTGGCCAAGGTAAGACCTATTCAATGCATGTTGGGAAATAATTTACTCATGTCTCCTTTGTTTTTTTGACTCCATTTCATGGAGGTAAGTGGATTGCATGAATTTTCTTCAACTCACAGATGTAGGACTATAATGCTTGTCTTGGTTGGTGGTCACTCTAGTTTGAATTTGCATATCCTTCGGTTACAATTTTCCTGTAATGACTCCCCTTGTTTTCTCTATTGTGGACATTTTCTTGGGACAAAGTAGAGATGGACAAGGCATAAGTTAAAGAATTTCCTCAAGCTCTATGTAGGTAGGAACAACTGATTGGTAGAGCCTTAACGACCATCCTTGACAAGATAATAGAGTTGGAAAAAGATAATGTAGCTCACAATGCAATGGACATGATCCACTTTCATATGAAAAATCAAAGGAACGACTATCTAGAAGAATAGTGCAATTATCTTTGTGCTTTGTTCCTTTCACAATGTATGTATACTCTATCACTTTCCTGTGACAATATAGTCTTAGGGTAGTCACAACACATAGGGAAAGAAGAAGAATAAATGGTTCAACACAAGCAAGGAATTGATTGAAATAGAGGAGTGAGACTCGCCTCATTATGAGCAGTCGAGCACTTGGGGCATTGCAATCACTGATAAGTCTTTATATTTGTTCAAGTAATTTATCGTTTGGTTCCTTTTGTAGAATTATAAACCTACAAAAAAACTTGGAATTGCATTGTAATATCAAGGAAGAATAAGGTATAAATCATATAAGAAGTGTATTCCTTTTTCTTAGAAATCCTAAATTTTGTTTAAGCACTTACGTAATCTCACCTTTTTTCCCATGCATGGTGCTTTAATATAAATTCTACTTCTATTTCAATTTAAAAAATGGTAAATATATGTTAGAAAATGTGTACCAAGGACACGTGTTTCCCAAGACATGGTGTCCTGCCTAAGAAAAACTTTCCAACATGAACCCTTGATTTAACTTTGTGAGAAATAAAGTTAAAATGATTTTATGAGCATTAAAGTCATAAACTGACAATTTGGTCTAATTAATGAAAATTTTGATGAGGGGATAAAGTGACTTTATGGGTGTTAAAGTCTAAGTGGCTTAAGTGGGTTAATGAGAGATTATATCTCCACCCTTTATCTCAATGGACAAGACCAAATCTCACCATTGAATCTTAGGGTTTCCTTATGAGAAGGCAAAAGGTAAAGGAAGGGGAAGAGGCACTAATTTTTCTTCATAAGTTTTGGAGAAAAGGGGAGAGAACACAACATAAGGAGTTGGGCTGAGGAAAGATACAGTAGTTTGAACAACTGAAGGAAAAGAGAGTAGCTTGTATTGTAGCAAGAGGAGGGCATGGATTCCAAGAAGAGGACATGAATTTCTAAGTGAGGAAAGCATGGAAATCGAGGCACACATTCTAACATTGTACAAAAACCACATCACAAATTTCAATGGGGATAGGGTGCATTAAATGCTAATATCTTACAATTAGAAAAACAACAAAAATTTTGAGGATAGTAGCATTAAATTCAAGGAATTTTCTATTGTGTTGATTGTAATTTGAGGCAACACAAAATTTGAGGCAAAGTGGGCACAAATTTTGAGGCACAGAGACTCATATAGTAATGCAAGTATGACCTTGCTTTAGAGTTTGAGATGACATACATTAGATTAATGCATTATTTCTTGGGGTTAGAGGTGTGTTAGTAGGGTCATATATTTTTCGGATAGGGAAAGTATGCAATAGACATTTTTATGAGATTTTATATTGAGGATTGTAGGCCCATGTCCTTGCTTATGATTACTAATTGGAAGAAGCTTATGTTAATTTATGTAGCTTAGATAGGTGTTCTCGTCTCAAATGGTGTCTATGAGGCTAGGAACACTAGAGGATAAATTGTCTCCAAGCCCAGTTTATTTTATAAAGGGAAAATGTCTTAATTAGATTTAGTTAACCAGTTTTAGTTATTTTCCTAAGTCTAACTTGGGGAAATGGGTTAATTAATCACTATTAATTGAGACAAGTTTATTTTTCTCGAGTGACTTCTAGAAAAGTGACTTGATAGGGTCAAGATGATCTTAGCCATTGATTGTGATTAGATCGTGGTCATTGATTCATCAATGAGAGATTATAATAGGAAATTGATGGGGCTCTTGGAGGAACAACATAGTGAGCAAGGGCACAGTGATAGCATGGTAGAAACCAACAATAGGGTTCAATAGTGATTGAGATCGATTTGTTACAGAGAATTTCTTCACAATGATTTATATTTTCTTAGTGATAGAGGGAGATTGAATTATTCTGCAAAGGCCAAATTTCTTTAGGTGGTGTTCATCCATGACTATGTTCAGAGAGGAGTAGTGTAGCTTGAGTATATATCTACTAATGAGTAGGTGACCAACATTCTCACCATCCTTACCAAGGGGAAAGCATTTATACTTCAGAGACAATATGAGAGTCGTGAGAAACACTTTCCTTAGTAAGAGGGAGTATTATAAAGAGTGTACCAAGGACAAGTGTCTCCTAAGGCAAGGTGTCTTGCCTAGGAAAAAAGTGTCCAACATGACCCCGTCATTTAACTTTTTGAGAAATAAAGCTAAAATGAATTTATGAGTAAATCATAAAGTGACTTTTTGGTCTAATTAATGAAAAAGGAGATGAGGAGATAAAGTGATTTTATTAGTATTAAAGTCTAAGTTAAGTAAGTGGGTCAATGAGGGATTATACATCTACCCTTGATCTCAATGGCTAAGATCAAATCTCAACCATTGGATCTTAGTGTTTCCTTATGAGAAGACAAAAGGTAAAGGAAGGGGAAGAGACACCAATTTTTGTTCATAAGTTTTGGAGAAAAGGAGATAGCAAACACAAGAGGAGTTTAGCTGGGGAAAGAGATTGAAGTTCAAATAGCTCAAGGAAAAGAGAGAAGTTTGTACAATAGCAAGAGGAGGGCATGCATTTTTGAGAAAGGACAACATAGAAACTGAGGCACACATTCTAGCATTGTACAACATCTATAACACGAATTTTGAGGAGGATATGGTGCACTAAATTCTTTGACCATACAACTATAAAATAGACACAAATTTTGAGGAGAGTGGCATAAAATTCAAGGAATTCTACGTTACATTAATTGCAGTTATAAGTAGCATGAAATTCGAGGTAGTTGGGCATAAAAATTGAGGAGTTCATACAAAATTTATAGTTTTCTATATGTACAGAGAGAAACATAAATTTTTGAGCAATTGAACACAATTTCCAAGGTAGATTTGGAACATTAATTCAGGTGCAAAGGCAACATGAATTTTCAAGAAATCTTGGCACGATTTCAAAGGTATATAAGCTGCATTTATTGCTGATTTGTTGTTATAATAAATTCTCATAAGAAATAAAAATATCTCCTCTCCGTAGGTTTTAACCCCGTACATAAATTACCTGCATACGAATTCTAAATCACAGAAAAATAAACAATGCGAGAGCATAACACATAAAAACACATATGCACAAAGATTTTCCCCT
>APFE031413054.1:205123-220991 GCA_000404065.3 Pinus taeda | reverse complement strand
ATAGCGTAAGCATCCAGGTGGATTACTATAGCCGATTCTAATTCCAGAGTGGATTTCTAATTCTGATATCTCCTTTTATAGCTTAGGCCTTAGCTAATACCTTAGGCCAATTCCGTAGTTATGTCGATGGTATTCTTTGACGAGATCAAATATTCATTGTTGCACTCATTACTATGGGCTAATACCATGGTAAAGACCCCTGGTATTGAGAATGCTATGGTGTAGAAATTGTATGTGACTTTTCTTCACTATACCCACATATGTACGTGACCTATGTTCACAGGACCCACATATACTTCTTAAAACATCACCTTTATCCTTCCTCTGTCTCTGAATTAATATTCCTTTCTCCAATCTCTCTATCACATCTATACTGGTATGTGTACTCATTCTACTACCATCATGCTGACATGCTTATCAAGTAGGTTGTTATCAAGGAAAACACATTTGTTCATAATGCCAACAATGTCCCCATTTGGACTTGATGGCAACCATTTTGGTGTTTGGTCAGCACCACCTGTAGATACCTGTAACCACATCTATAGAGATACCAAGCTTCTCTCCCAAGTCACCAAGCATTCCCAAAAACCAAGCTTCTCTCCCCCTTTGACATCAAGGGAAAAGGGTTGACCAATGCTGAATGAAGGCCACTTTGGTAGATATGAGCACCATAGATGTTATTGAATATGAGCATTGACCATGCTCCCCCTGAGCATATGTTGAAACTTATAGAAGATATACAAATAAGTACATGATGCTACGACTCAACCATATATGACCTTTCCTATCACCATGGACTCATTGAGCTTACATCAATTACCCAACGCATTGGGGTTACATATTGGACTCAAAATTACATCAAATGCCCAAAATAATGGGATTAACAATGTAAACTTTGAAATGGGAACTGTAAATTCAAAACGAGAACTTTAGCCAAAAGACCCCCAAAAACCATGAAAAAACAACTCTAAAACGAAAAATGTAGATGATGGAATAACAATTTTTTTCCTCAGATAAATTTTCAACAATTTTTAAAAATGGCAGCAAAAACCAATTTTGTGCAAAAAACACCCTAAAAATTAGTGTTGATGTTGGAATAACCTACATTTTTAAGGACAATTTTTCAACATTTTTAAACAATGTCGTTAAAGATAAAATATCATGACTCCGAAAAACATGTTTAAAATCATTTAAAAAATTTAAAAACCAAAGAAATTCCAAAAAATGATATTAAAAAATTAATATAAAAATTTAATAAAATAAGTAAATATTAATAAATAATTATAGATAATTTAAATAGAAATTAAAAATACATTAAATTTAGAAATTGTTAAGAAATAAAAAACATTAAGAAAAAACAATTATAAAGAATCTATAAATAAATAAAATATTCGGGTCACTCAGGCCCTTGGGTGGATGGAGCTCACATGAGCCCACCTATAAGGACCTGCGATCCTTGAGCGCTCCCAGCTTCAAGTCCAACGAAGAAAAGTTGAAGTGCGAGCTTGACCTTAGCACGTGAAGATATAATGATGTGCATAGGAGGGAAGAGCGACAAGTTTATATGCGTGGAGGCATTAGTTTGAACATATGAAAGCCGACCTACAAACATGTGAAGCCGACGGAGGATGAACGCGTTTGGAAGAAGGCCGACATGAAAGTTAGAGCATTTGCGATGGAAATGTGGGCGTGGGCAGGTCGCCTGGGCAGCCAAGACCTCGCTCTGCCACACCTATATATTGGTGATGCGTGGAGCTCATTCCACCATCGCTCAACCATCAAAGCATCTTCGCTCATGTGAGAAAGGTGTAGGTCTAAGTGCGTGGGTGCAGCAAGGAGTAGAGGCACAGAACTTGGAGATGCGCCCGTTCTTGGGCAGGGCCGCACGGAGGAGAAACACTTGACTCGGTTTTGGGTGAAGGGCGCGGGTAGGGTCGCTCGCCGATTGGAGTGAGGTGTGCACGGGTGTGTGGCGCCCGGTTTGTGCGATGACTTGGCACAGGTTCTTGGGTGACTCGGGTGAGTGCCCCCCGGTCATGCAAGTGTGCACGGTGACTTGGTGAAGTGTTGAGATTGTGGACAAAGGTGTGTCTCGGGTGGAGGTGCCCGTGTGTGGCGACTTGGAGGCGTGCCCAAGTTGGGAAAACAACACGATCGTGCGACAAGGTGAATGAAGGGTCGAGGCTCCTTAGGCCCCATGGGCAGGGTTCAGTCGATCCTTGGAATCATTTGAGCCCCGTCTAAGGGCCTTAGGGACCGCGGACATGGGCGGGTGAAGCTCACACGAGCCCACCTTCCCAAGGACTCGGCCCCAAGGCAGGGCTCGTCAGATTTTGAGAATCAACTGGGCCCTGCCTAGGGGCTCGTGTGAGCTCTCGCCCAGGGTTGAGGCCCTCACGCCCATGGGCGAGCTCATCCGATTACGGGAATTAGATGAGCCCAACTAAGGGCGTGATGGGGCCTCAATTTATTATTTTTATTTTTGTAAATGTATTTAAATGTTTTTTTTTTTTTTTTTTTTTTTTTTTTTTTTTTTAATGTTTCATTTTTTTATTAAAATTTCATATTATATTTTTTTTGTTTTAAAAGTATCTTATTATTTTATTTTATATATTTTCTTTTTACAATTTTTTTAATTTGTTTTCCAAAATTTTTAAATATTTTTTAGATATTCTTTTTTTTAATTGTTTTAATTTTATTTTTTTAAATGTTTTTCTTACTTTAATGTTTTAATATTTAAATTATTTCTTTAAAATTTTTATCTTTAATTTTTATTTTTATTTTTTTATGGTTTTTAATCTTTTAATTGTTTTTTTTAAAATTTTATTGTATTTTTCATTTATTTTGTTTTTTACTTAAATTTTATCTAATCATTTTTTTTTAGATTTTTCAATTTGTAATCATTTTGGTATAATTCATTAAATTGTTATCTTTCAATTTTTTATTTTATTTCCTAATTTGTTTTTTATTATGTTTTTTTTGGTTGAAGTCCTCCAATATGTATTTTTTAATATATCCTGATATGCTATAATGTGTATATGTTGTTGGTTTTTCAATTAGTAATTTTTTGACAATTATTTTATGTATATGGAAATATTAATAAACAATATATAAATCTACAAAAAAATCCTAACCTCAAAATATTAAATTTATTACTTTTTCAAAACATTGCCAAGAAAATAAGAAAATTCATTATGAAAAAAATTACAAAGGAAAACAAAAAAAAAAAATTAATAATTTGAAAAAGCCTTAAAAAAATATCTTAGGACGAAATATATGAAGATGAATAATACAACTTGAAAAATGGTTAAATAATCAACATTAAAAAAAAAACAATTATGTATACTTAGGACATAACAAAATTTGAGGTGTCAAAAATATGCCTTAAAAAAAATTGTTGATGTTTTTCAAAATCTACATGAAAATCACCAACATTTAAAAAAAAATATTCACACTTATTACATTAGAAAATTTATAGCGTAAAAAAAAATCTCTCTAAAGAGAGGGTTGATTGATGTTGCATGAAGAATTTTCAAAATTAGCATGAAAATCACTAACATTTAAAAAAAATGTTCGTACTTGATACACAAGAAAATTTGAAGTGTCAAAAATATGCTAAAAAAGAAAAAAGGTGTATTCTGAATCAATATGTTCTAAAATCGGATGAATTTTTGCTACCTCAAAAAAATGGGTACTCGGTACAGTTCGCGTTTCAAAGTTTACATTGTTGATTACATACATAATGAATTTGACTCTAATAATTCAATCATGAATGAATATAACAATTTTACATCATGGGTCTTTATATGACCTTACATCAAGAGATAAATATGACATTTATAAAAAAAACCAAGGACCTTAATAGTGAGGTAGAAAGACCATGATAGTCATCAGTGACCATCATTTACCATATAAGGATGAGTATCCGTCAGTACCAATATGAGCATCATTTTACAACAAGGAATGCTCAAGAAATCAAATTCCAACAATCATGTGCACTATTAGAGTTATAGAAAATGCTCCCCCTAAACCTATGTCATATGTTCACTGTCGAGACTAATCATATTCACCAGTAAGGTTAGCAAATAAACTTCATCAATCAATAAATCCATCAAAGAAGCAATGTATTTTAGCAACCATCATAAGCCAATATCACTTTTAAGTTTCATATGAGCAACAACAAACTGTAACCAATTAATATAAGAAGTAGAGGGTTGAAGAACCACTGACTGAGAACCTCTCCTTGAATTTGTCCCATATTTTTTTCCTTCATAGAGAAACATACGTTATTGTCAAGAACCAAACTCGTGTATACACATGACTTTCCTTCATGGGGTCCTTGTATAGAAAGTAAATTGCAGTAATTTCAAACTCAACTCCCCCTAAACATGAAATATCTTTCAGAATAATTAACAAAGCGATGAAGCAGAGACCACACATAGTTTATGTCTGAGATATTTAAAGGAATCACGTGGAAGTGGTTTACTAAATATGTTTGCAACTCGTTCCTTGGAGGGAACATATTCTAGTTTTCCCTTTTGTTCAAGCACATGTTCTCTCAGAAAGTGACATTTGATTAGAATATTCTTGGTTTTTGAGTGCATGACATGATTTTTAGAAATACTTATGGCACTAGTATTATCACACAAAATAGGTATAGGTTGAGGATAAATTATTTTAATATCGTGTAATGTTTGTATCACCCATAGAAGTTGAGTACAACAAGATGTAGCGGCAACATATTCTGCCTCAATAGTAGATAAATCAATGGATCTTTGTTTTTTGTTGAGCCATGATACCAAGCGAGGTCCCAAATAGAATGCTTCTCCACTAGTACTGATCCAAATGGTTCTGAGAAACATTCTCTGTCTTCAAAACATAAAGAAAATCATGCCAAAACCAAGAAAAACAAAATCGCATAATGAAGCCTTTCAAACCACTATTAGGAGGCAAAAACCTATAAAATCAATGGAAAAATAGAGTATCGGAGGCAGAATCATTGATGTACAGTGGCCGTCAGATCTGGCTGATCAACGGTCTAGATCTGAGCAGCGGATCGCAATCGGCGGTGACCTTCGGCAGGGATCGGCAGGATCCACATAGGAGATGCAACAGAGATGAGTGGTTATTGGCACAGAGCTCATGAAAATTATGACGGCAATTGGCGGAGTTAGTCTGGACTGTCGATCAAGCGCGTAGATCGACAACCCATATTACATCATCGGATCGCTATCGGGGGATTGCAAAAGCACTTACAACAGCGAAAGGGTTATTGCAATGAGTAATTGTGATATATCACATCGCTGTATCGCATCGGAACTGTGCAGAGGAGCTATTACAATCGACGGGGGTCATGTGCGATATGTGGTATCGCGTCAGAACATGGAGCAGGGCCGATATCAATACACCATGCAACAGCTAGACCCGATAGCATTATAAAGGAAATTTGATATAATTTCAAGTCCCGTGACAGAGCCATTTTTAATGTATTTTCGCGATTTTCATTGTATTTCCAAAACACAAAGGGACGGAGCCTTCCGATATGCGATAGCAACTTGTGGACAGACCTGATGAGGAAATGAATCATAGTTAAGGACTTTTAAAGTCCGATATATTGAGTTTTGGCAGACTTCCTCTGTTAAAAACACATTTTCCCTGTGTTTAACATAGCGTGGATGTTTCAGGAGTTTCAGAGGCCCGCAGCACTATGGCGTTACAGAATGGGTGGCCACCTCCTCTCTAGGCGTTAAACAATGATTGTATCATGCTGAGAGAGGGATTCGAAGCGAACAAAGGCTGGGAAGACCGAGAGACAGGAACATGAAACGAACAGGCAACACATTTTTTGTTATAAAGCCATAGACAGAGAACACAGTAGGGAGGTAGTATTGCAGGCAAATGCTGAGACAAAGTTAGGACAGAGACATAGAGCATTGAAGGAGTCTGTGTACTAAGAGAAAAATTGAGAGGTTAAAGTAAAGCTCTTGTTAGTGTATTCTGTTGCGGCGAGGATGACATTGAGCTCACTATTGTAAAAAGAACTCTGCTTGAAGAAATAATAGAGAGGCCAACACTGAAGGCTGGACCAGGAGATGTAGCCCAGGAGTATTGGGTGAACTCCTTATTAAATATGTTGTGTTATGTGTTGTCTATTATGTTTTCTTTATTGCTTCATTGTCTATGTGTTTTTCAATCTTATCGATCCATTGCATAAAATAACATACACAGATCCATGCACATAAGTCTGTAATACCTTATTATTGTCTTAGATCTCATTATTAGATCAAGTGGTATCAGAGCTTTAAGTTTACTAAGGTTAGACAAGCTTGTGCTGGATTGATGAATGATAACTAGGTCAAAGCTCAAATTAGGAGAAGGAGAATTGGTTGAAACTAACCTAGAAATTGGTAGAGTCTATCCTAAGAGGAAAATGGCAGAAGAAAATCCCTTGGAATCAGACTCTCAGTTCATGGACAGCTTCATGACCATGAGAGCCATGGTAGATGAAATGTACCAAGAATTTAAAAGGTCGAAGTGAAGAATCTTCTACTTCCAAACAAGACAAAGGAATAGAAGAATCTCTTATAGATGGCTATTATGAAGACAAAGGGAAAGGAAAAGGGGTTCCTCTGTCCACACCTCCTAATAGCCATGAAAATAAAAAGAAGGAAACATCTTTGATTAAACTAGATGTTAAATTTGATTTGCCAATATATGATGGAGAATTAAATGCAGAGAAGTTAGATAATTGGATTAGGCAGATTGATGTGTATTGCAGGGTGCAAAATATTGACTCAGACAGGAGTAAGATTCAGCTGGCCAACCTACACCTTGGAGGAACTGCCTTGGTATGGTGGGAAGGCAGAACACAAGCCGACTTGAAAAAGCATGGTAAAATTCTTTCTCTCTGGAGTGAATTTGTTTCTGCAATTAAAAAAAAATTCTATCCACTAGCATATATGCAGCAAGCTATGATGAGTTGGCAAACTCTTCGCCAATTAAGAGGGCAAAGTGTAAAAAGCTACACCCAAGAATTTAGAAAAAGAGCTTTGATTCTAGGCATTTCTTTAGACTCACCTGAAACTTTGCTGAAGTATATAGGTGGTCTACATAGTTATTTGAGGCACACCATTCTCATGTTTAACCCTACTAGCATAGATGAGGTATCTGTTTAGGCTACCCATCTAGAGGCTAGAGGTAAGAATGTGAACCCAAAGAATGGGGGATCATCAAAACCCACTGCAAGCAAGAACAAGGAACAGAGGAAGCAGAAATGGAAAGAGAGGAAGGAAAATGTTGTACAAAATGCCAAACCTTCATGCACTCGCTGCAAGAAGGATGGAAATGATGATGAACATTGCTGGTCTTTACATCCGGAGATGAAATCCCAGAAGTTTGATGGTAAGAAGAAGAAAGTTGCTGCTGCTATACAAAAAGATTTGGGGTCAAACTTAGGTGATGAAACAACAATTGCAGCCACAAGTATACAAGGTAAAAATTCTGAAGCATCTACTAGTAATTCTTACCAAACAATTGATAGTGAAGAAAATGAGAGAATAAGACATGAGCTTTTTCATATTAGAGTTATTTCCAAGCATTAAAAGATTGATACTTTGTTTGATAGTGGCTCACAAGTAAACTTAATTTCTGAAGAAATTGTAAAGAAATTGGGATTACTAACCACACCTCACAAGAAGCCATATCCATTGGGTTGGTTATGTGATAAAGCAAAGCTACAAGTGACTAGACGATATAAACTTAGGTTTTCTTTTGGGTCAACATTTGTAGATGAGATTGAGTTAGATATTGTTCCCTTAGATATATGTGGAATTGTTTTAGGAACTCCTTACTTGTATCATAGAAAAGCCATTTTCTATAGAGCTGAAAACAAGTATCAACTCGTTAAATATGGAATTGAATATATTGTAAGAACTCATAAACTCAAGAATAATTATACTCTCATAAACTCAAGGTAGATGAAAAGAATTGTAAATTCATGCAGACAATTTTTACTGATGGTTGTAAAGGAAAAGAAACCTGATAAAACCAATGTATTTGAAGGCTGCGATGCTAATAGCAAGCTGATTTAGAAAAAGTTGTTTCAGAATATGATATGCTATTTCAAGAACCTAAAGGTCTGCCACCCAAAAAGGAAATAGTACATGATAATAATTTGCAGCAAGATGCTCCATTGCCTAACATCGGAATGTACAGGTTGTCCACTTTAGAGAATGCAGAAATCAAGAAGTAGGTACAGGAGTTGCTCAAGAAAGGGTTCATAAGACCTAGCACATTACCATG
The DNA here is from genome assembly GCA_000404065.3 of Pinus taeda. Classification (NCBI taxonomy): domain Eukaryota; kingdom Viridiplantae; phylum Streptophyta; class Pinopsida; order Pinales; family Pinaceae; genus Pinus; species Pinus taeda. The sequence continues at coordinate 212,690 of APFE031413054.1, read as the reverse complement.
TGGGTCTCCAATTGTCTTGGTGAGAAAGAAAGATGGCTCATGGAGAATGTGCATTGATTACCGAGCATTGAATAAGATAACGATAAAAAATCGTTATCCCCTTCCTCGCATAAATAATCTATTAGATCAGTTGAAAGAAGTTGTTTACTTTTCCAAGTTGGACTTGCATAGTGGCTACCATCAGGTTAGAGTTGCATAGCAAGATGCATGGAAGACTGCTTTCAAAACAAAGCATGGATTGTATGAGTGGTTAGTTATGCCTTTTGGCTTAACTAATGCTCCTGCTACTTTCATGAGAGTAATGAATGATGTACTCAGGCCTTTTGTTGATGATTTTGTCATTGTATATTTATATTACATTCTTATATTTAGTAAAACATGGGAAGAACATTTGAAGCATGTAAAGCAGACTCTAGATGTTTTGAAAAAAGAAAATCTTTATGTTAAGCTATCAAAATGTGAACTTGGAAAAACATCTTTGAATTATTTGGGTCATATTGTAGGGGGTGGTGAATTGAAGATATATCCCTCTAAGGTTGCAGCATTGTAAACTGGCCTAAACCCAAATCTGCTACAGAAGTTAGAAGCTTCCTAGGAGCAGCACAGTATTGGAGAAAGTTTATTTCTAACTTTTCCTTGATTGCAACTCCCTTACATGCTTTAACAGGATTGAACAAGGTGTTTCAGTGGGGAGGGAAACAACAGAAAGCCTTCGACACCTTAAAAGAAAAGATTAGTACAACACCAGTACTAGCACTGCTCGATCTTCAAAGACCCTTTGAGATTGAAATGGATGCCAGTGACTATGCCATGGGAGCAGTGTTGATGCAGCATGGTAAACCCATATGTTATCATTATGAGACGTTTAAATTCTGCAGTAGTTAATTATCCCACATATGTAAAGAATTGTATGCATTGGTACAGAGTGTGAAAAAGTGGAAACATTATTTAATGGGCAAAGAGACGGTGATACATACTAATCATCAACCACTTCAATATTTACACTCACAAACTAAGTTGTAGCAATCAAGACACTATAAGTGGATGGGTTTTCTACAACAGTTTCATCTTTTCATCAGATATAAAAAGGGCACACACAATAAAGTTGCAAATATGTTGTCCAGACCAATCATAAATGCATCTACTATACTTAAGGATAATTTAGTATTGCATGAAAGCTACATTGAACAGTATGCTCAAGATATAGATTTTAAAGATGTATATGCAACTTTATGTCATGGAAAACAAGTAGAAGAATTGGATTATCATGTTAAGAACTGACTCTTGTATCATTTTGGAAAGTTATGCATTCCTCAAACTGAAAGAGTAAAGATAATTCGAGAAGCACACAGTTCTCTAATATCAAGTCACTTTGGTGTAAGTAAAATAGTTGCGCAGCTGCAAAGATTTTGTTATTGGCCAAAAATGAATGAAATAGTTTCTAGATATGCAAGAGGGTGTACCATGTGTGCTAAAAGCAAGCCCAACAACAGAAAACTAGGCTTGTACAATGCACTACCAGTTCCTTCTCATCCTTGGGAAAGTGTTTCCATAGACTTTGTTGGAGGACTGCCAAAATCTAGAAAAGGTCATGACTATTTATATGTTGTTGTGGATAGGTTCAGCAAAATGTGTATTTTAATACCCTGTAACAAACATATTACAACTGAAAAAACAACAAAGTTGTTCTTTCAGCATGTATGGGTTCATTTCGGATTACCCACTTCCATTGTATTTGATCGAGATTCTCGATTTGTTGGGAAATTTTGGTCAAGTCTGTGAGAATTAATGGACACCAGACTAAAGAAGAGCACAACTTTTCATTCGCAAACAGATGGCCAAACATAAGTGGTCAATAGGATAGTGATCCAGTTGTTCAAAGGCTATTGCAGCAAGCATCCCAAGCTTTGAGATGAAAATTTATGTTATGTGCAACATGCTTACAACCATGCTAAACATTCTTCCACACAGAGATCTCCTTTTGAGACTTGTTTTGGTTTCACACCAAGGTCTCCCTTGTATTTTGTCTTTGGTAAGGACATAGCGGTTGATGGACATAGTGATGTGGACAAGGCAACCAGGTTCATTGAACAAATCAAAGAGATTCACCAAGCAGCACAGAAACAGCTAGAAAAGAGCCAAGCCAAGTACAAGGCAAGGCATGATAAGCATCGAATTGAGCATAGTTTCCAAGTTGGTGATCAAGTCTCACTGTATATCAGCAAAGACAGAATGCAAGGTGAAGATAAGAAGCTGAAGCCAATAAGGAATGGACCTTTCAAGATACTTGAGAAAATTGGTAAGAATGCTTTTCGCCTTGATTTGCCAGCTTACATGCACATCTATTCAGTAGTTAATGCAGAAAGCTTGAGACTATTTGAACCTTCATTGATTGAAGATCTCGAAGAGTAGAGTCAATTGCCTTCTATTGATGATTTGTTGCTTGAATATCTCAATGAATTGTAGGAGGATATAGTTATGGACAGGAAGGTGAGAACTATGCGCAGAGGGGATGTTGAGTACCACAGGATTGGACTCAAAAGTTCAAAACCAAGCAGTGCAAAATGGATAGAAATTGGGCAAGCGAGGAATCTATATCCTCACTTGATTGATGCTTAAAAACCAACTTTTGGTTGTCCAAAAACTTTTTCAGTGGGAAGTTCGTGATCCAAATTGGATCCTAGAACACTCTCTAAGTTTTCATGAACTCTTTAAAAATCATGCCAAAGTTTCAAAGTCTTATAACGATCAAGCTTATCAGAGGTATCCTCGTAACAGTTGCAATTGGTGATCATAGTGGAGCAACGAGGACCATCGGTCAAGTGCACAAACCGTCGGCCCATGGTAATGCACGCTAGCGCAAATTAGCAAAACCAGGGGCCAATTCAAGAAAAGGGGGTAGTTTCTGATATGCGAGTCGCTAATCACATATCACAGGGAAAACCCCTCATAAAATGTAACAGATATCGTTTTGATTCTCTCAGAAGCAAGGTCCCACAAAAACCGGCAGGATATCAGAAGGGCTTCGAGTGATAAGCAGTTTCAACTGAGTCCCGCCCAATGCCACACAATGGTTGCCACGCATTCTACGGAAGAGAGAGAAAACTACTCACATCAAATGGATAAATATCATGTTACTTATCTGCCTGATATGGACGATGATCGTAGGATTTGGAGGCTCCAGATCAACGACGGAGATGCGTTCTAATGGATGACCGGATTCGACAAGGTATATAGGCAGATTTTCATAGGATTTGAAGTCCGACGTGGACGATGCGTTGGCAGAAGGTCGTGTTTCACGAGAATTCTTGGAGTTAACGGAATAAACGGCCATGTCCAAGAGAACTGACACTCATCCGTTATGAAATAAGTGGCCACCTCCCTGTGAGGCGTTATACAGTGATGATTACACAAGATAGAGGGATTTAGATGGACAGAGGCAGGGGAACCGGAAAGTCGGGAAGCAGAAACGAACTGTCAGAATGCAGATTGGATTTAAAGCCACGAACTGACAGAGAGAGAAGAAAGCAAGTTAAGAAAGCTAAGAGCAAAGAGCAGAGATAAGAAGCTGAGTTGACCTGCAGAAGCAAAGACAGCATCGAGCTAGACAGAAACAAAGAGAGTTAGAGAGTCCATGCACTTCAGAGAAGGCTTGAGAGGTTCAAGAGTACTCCTCTATAATGTCTGTCATGTATGAGTCTCAGATTGGGCTCATACTATTGTGACCAATAGAGGTCAATAGTTAGTAAGGAGAGTCTGTGTACTCCAAAGACTTGGGGGATCCAAGTGCAATCTTTTTGCTTTATATCTGTGTGTGAGACTCAAATTGAGCTCATTGTTGTAAAGACTTTTCTTTGAAAACATAACAGAGAGGCCACCATTGAAGGTTGGACTAGGAGATGTAGCCCAAGAGTATTGGGTGAACTCCTTATTAAACTTGTTGTGTTTATATGTTTTCCTGTTATGTTTTCCTTAACTGCTTTTGTGCTTGTGTATTTCGCAATCTTATCGATCCGTTGTATAAAATAACATAGGCACATCCATGCACATGAGTCTGTAATACCTTAATTGTTTGTCCTAGATCAATTACAGATCAACAGACCATTAGGTGGATAGAGCAGACAAAATTTGCCAGGTATTTCATTTATAAGAAGTGGAGACCGAGGTGCACTTCATTCTTGGATGCCCTGTCTACTACGAGATTAGAGGAAGGTTTCATTGCTTGTTCAGAGATTATCGGACCCTCGTCGACTTTTTCAGGTATCTCGATCAAAGATGTCTGGCCCTATATATGTAGGAGGCTCTTAGGTTCCATGCGCATATTCTTCAACCTCCCATCAGAGCAAACCCCACACAGAGGATCACGACATTTTTCAGGGTACTACCTTCAGACAGAGGCAACAAGAGACCAATTGATACCAGTACGTATCTAGACTCTAGATCAGTGAGGATCCATGGGACCTCCTCCTGTCACATGAGATCTCAATGACAAATCTGTTCCTAGGAGATGGACTAGGTCCTCTAGACCTCAGTAATGCGCGAACCCCCCAAGGAATAATTTAGTGGACAATCCACACTTTCCATCGGCTCTTCATCAGGCCAACAATCTTTTTTGAGTTTCTTCAATGTTCTTCATTCGACCTCGAATGTTAGGAGAGATGGTTTAATCCTTAAACCTATTAGCGCCTAGATCTTCTCCGCTAGGGCTAGATGTTTGTAACACCCTCCTCCCACATCTACCCAAGCAACCGGCTAGCCAGGGTAAACATGCGATGAGAGACCACTATGATAAGATTCAACCTCCTTGGTGACTTTAAGGAAATGGAATCAATAGAACATCACATACAGTCATCCAACATCATCCAAATAACCTTCGGGAGACAAATCAACCACTTATACTACCTATCCCTTGGTCCCACTGCTATTTGAGAGACTTAAGGGCAGGGTAATGCTCCCTAGACACTTCCCAGGTGAGTTAGTTTTAGGACTAACGCTCGGGGAACACTGCCCAGGTGCTTTATAACACTTCCTAGGCACTGCCCAAGCAAGTTAGTCTCAGCACTAATGCTAGCATTCCGGGATTTGATCCACCTTTTTCGGCCTAGATCTTGGGACACTACCCAGAATGGAAAGATCGCCTAGAATTAGTAAGGATGCAAGGAAACAATGATGCAAAAGCAATAATATGAACAAGATCATCATCAGGCCCCTACTAGCCATGATAGACATTTCGTCAAACATATCATCAACATGTAACCTACAAGTGTAAACAACAAAATAAGTGCAGGGATCCCATACTTATCTGAGAATCGCTATGAACCATTGTTCCCTAATACCATTTGTTGCATTATCCTCCATTAACTCATAAACACATTATCCATTCATATACAAGTAAAAACATGCTGAGATCCATACATAGTGGTTGTCATGAAATGTGCATATAAGCAGCATAATAGGAACAGAAATACGATAAACATATCATCCATCAAAACCATAAATACATCAGTACCTTTACACATGAAAATCAAGGGAATGGATTTCTCATTAATGAATAAAATGAACCAATCGGAGATGAGACTACCACGTTCCACTCGACCATAGAATGGTTGAGCCAAATCTCTCTTCAGTCATTCACCCCCGTGCCATATTCCAAGCATGAATGTGGTATCTCATAAAACACATCAATCAAAACTCATCCAGGGCTTCCAGAGGCCATCCACCTCAACCCATCAAACAGTGATTCCACCTCACAGTCGGACATCACCAAAAAAATCATCAGATTGGTCTCCATCCAAGCCTTCCAGGGCTTCCAGAGTGTTTGTCCAACCAAGGATTCTAGAACCAGTAACTCAACCCACAGCTTATGCAGGGCTTCCAGAGTGTTTGTCCAACCAAGGCTTCCAGAACTAGTAACTCAACCCACAACTTATACAGGGCTTCTAAAGCGTTTTTCCAACCAAAGCTTCCAGGACTAGTAACTCAACCCACCAAGGGCTTCCAAAGCATTTGTCCAGCCAGGTCTTCCAGGACTAGTAGCTCAACCCAACTTGTTACATGGCTTCTAAAGCGTTTGTTCAACTAGGGCTTCGAGGATTAGTAACTCAACCCAAGCCGTTATAGGGCTTCCAGAGCATTTGTTCAACCAGGGCTTCCAGGACTAATAACTCAACCCAAGCCAAGGAAACATGTGAACCAACCAAAACAAAGCAATGAAAGTAAACCCACAATCACCATGGCTATCCAAGAAATGGCAAGGCTAGGCAATCCACTGTCGATCCAGGCAATCCTCCATGCTAATGATAGATCACAACCAATAAACCACATGCACGTGCAATGCATGCCAAAACTAGGGAAGAAACCATACATGTAACTCAATACCTGCAAGAAAATATAATGTAGCTGCTGATGTCGATGCCCTCTTGTGCTTTCCTGCTCTTCCTTTGCCTTCTTGCTCCAAGAATCCAAGTATGCCACACCCTCCAAGAGTGCTCCAAGAAAACTTCAAGTAGCCAAGAGTATGAGAGAGCTCCAAAATTGAACTGACAAAAGCTTACCAACTGATCCTCATAAGCCTTTTTATGAATGAGGCTTCTATTTTCTTCATTTTCCATTATTTTCCTTCATTTTCCTCCTCACATGCAACCTGACCTCTCACCTTGTTTTTCTCATAATTTACATTATTTTAATAAATAAATGTGCCAAAATGCATTTTAATTCCTTAGCCATTGCCTTTGTCAATTTCCTTAGCCATAAACAATAAAATGAACAGCCCCTAGGATGTCTTGCCCAACATTCAACTTGGAATAGTCATCCGTGGTTATTGTTTTTAACATTTATTACATGGAATTTTCACCAGGGTTGTTACAATGTTGATTTACTTCATGCATTGTATCTTTTTGTTTTTAACATTTATTACATGGAATAGTCATCCGTGGTTATTGTTTTTAACATCTATTACATGGAAATTTCACTAAGGCTGTTACAATGTTGATTTACTTCATGCATTGTATCTTTTTGTTTTTAACATTTATTACATGGAATTTTCCCCACGACTGTTTCAATGTTGATTTACTTCATACATTGTATCTTTTTTAGGAGACCGTTTAATTCTCCTGCTTTGTATGGACATCATTGTACTCAACAATACATTTGACCTACTTTGTGATCATTAGTTAGATATAAACATAATTATCTTATCTTATCTAACTTCCTATATATAAAACAATTTGATCATTATTAAAAAAAAAAAAAGAGCTTCAGCGTAACTCACATGATAAAGACTTTTGTCGACGCGTTTCGAACCAACCAGTGTGGTTCATCGTCAGGACAAGTTGAAGAAACAGATCCAGCATAGCAAGTTAAATAGTCTGAGCAGAAATTCCAACGGCTAATTTATCTAATTTATCTTGTTTCATAAAATTAACTATAAAGTAATACTAATAATATGAATAATAACAATAATATAAATTATAACCTTAAAACAAATAATAATTCAACAATACTTATTATAAGTTTATTATTAAATAATTTAAATTAATGAATAATTTTTAAAATTAATAAAGAAAGA